>JAOTQJ010146419.1:0-34307 GCA_025642045.1 Solanum sejunctum | reverse complement strand
AGATCCACGACATTCTTCAATGGCTCACTTTAGAGAAGTCTTTAGATAAGATTGGGAATGAGAATAGAAGAGTATAGGTCTTTTGAGAGGCTTAGGATATGTTAGAAAGTCATAAACAACCTTAGGAATAGTCTAAATTACAAGAAAGTCATTAATTAAATAGATGTCAAAAAGATATAAGGGGTCGTGTAAAGGGGTTTCACGGAACATATGAGGTCACATGGACGATATAGCCATTAGTGTGGATTCACATAGAAAAATTTTGCACTAACGAAGTCTAATGTGGTGATCTCATATTTAGAAAAATTTTGGACCAATACCCATAGAAGACATCATAAGACCCATGTACTGGTCATATGGCTCGTGTAGGGTTCATGTATAAAGTGCCTTGGCCATAATTTAGTTTTGAAGGCCAAAGCTACTCTTATGAGCCACTACACGTCTAGTGAAGTGTCACACGAGCTGTGTGGGGTTCATATGGTGAATGTCTTGGTCTTGAATTCCAACTTAATGCTAAAACTCTACATACAAGGCCAAGGACCACCTCAAGGCTCCTCCACACTGCCCATGGTGAGTTGCACAACCTGTGGTGGTGATCATGTGCTGTCACCTTGATCAATACCATTCTACAACCTAATACCATGAACCATTAAGGCCTTACAAAGTCTGGGTCGTTATAAAAAGTGGCCTAAACTTTATCCTAGGTCAAAATGACCTAAACTCTATCCTAGGCCAAAATTGGGGAAATTAAACTTGACAAAAAATGACATTAATGGGAACAAGTCTGCATCACAGACTTGGTTCACCATATGTCAAGCTTTTCTAAACTTTCTATGTTTCAGTTAAGAACAATTGAGTAATAACCAACACTAACATATACCGGAATCATGTATTGTTCACCCATTCTCAACCGTAATTCTTTCAAAAACTTTACTAAAATCTTCTCTAATCCTTACCAAATCAATCATTTCATTCAAGACTCTCAAGAACTCTCTTTGATTTTCAAGATTTCAAGTTAAGCCCCAATTCTCTCTTCAAGTGTAATTCATGAAGTTTTAAGTTTGAGCTATGTGAGTTTTCATCCACGAGTTGTTCCACCTATGGAGTCTAACTCTGCTTTTTTATAAAAATTCCATGATTTGAATGTTTAATACTTTGTGGATACTTCTTATTATGCATTATGAATGTGATTTAAATTTCATTCTACCAAGTATTGATTGGATTATGCATGAACATCCATTCAAGGTTATCCTATAATTTGATTTATGACTATTGAAGTTATGTATGATATGAAATATATAAAACATGGATGATTATGGATTTTTAAGATGGATTTCATGACACCCAAACTAAGGGTTCTTATTATTATGTTGGTGGATGATTTGAATTACTTTGTAATGATCATGTTTACTTCATACATGTCCATTACTTTTTTATCTGATGATTTTTAAGCCAAATTGCATGCATTCACCATGTTTGACAAAATTTACATGATAAGGATTCTTATACTGATGAAAACTATTGCATGTTTTGTAAGAGAAGTATCATATGATAAATTATGGGGTCCTAAGCATGTACTGAACTTATGGAAAGTTCCATCTATCGATAAACAAGAACATGAGCCCTTATTCTATGCCTTTACCCTCTTGTGAATGAATAATGTCTAGATGAAGAGGCCATGTATGATAAGTGTTTTACCCTCATGTACAAGTTAATGCTCAATTGAAGGGATCAAATTCATGAAAGACCTACTTTTATTATGTTGACATGTTTTTTTCCAAGTTATTCAAGTTATGATTACTCTTATGATTATGTCAAGTATATTGTGGGATTAGACTTAAAACCGAAAGAGGCTTATAGTGGGGGATCGACCTAAGTGGTCATTACATAAAGTCTTGGTCTCTTAACAATGTGCCACACTTTGTTCATGTTATTTCCCTAAATGGGCTTTTACCAGAGGATCCAACTTGTACAAGTTACCCAACAAGGTTGGGTATAGTCTAACATGGTGTGGAGGCAACATCAAAACTTGATGTAGTAGCTCACATGATTTTATAGGTCAGTTAAGGTGTCCTCCCACATATGTATGATATATTATGCAAGTTTGACTATCTCCATATATGTTTGACTTAAGCATTGTTCATATATGTTATATTGGCCTTATATCTATTCATTATAACAATGCATCTTTTTTAATTATGACTTATATTCCTTGTTACATTACACCCCTCATGCTTAGTACATTCAAGGTACTAATACATACTTTTGCCTACATGATATAACAATATATGAATCGGAGCTCCTATTCATCCTTCTCCTCCATATGGCTAGATAAATTATTGAGGAATGCCTTTGGTGAGTCCTCCACTTCGGGGACAATATCCACTTCACTTTTATTCTTTATTAAGTCTTGTTTACTTTTTGATATTTACTTTTGAGGGTGCATTTTGGAGATATCTTGGCCCCAGTTCCACTCATGGTAGAGGTTTTGTTTAATATGGGTATGTATGTTATGAGTTTGACTCCTAGTATGCTTATGTAATTATGGAAGATTTCTCTTAGTCCTTAACCCTTTTTTATGTGTTGATATATATTGTTGATATGTTAATCCTCTTCACTATATCATCCCCATATATTGAGTCAAAAGTCTAGGTTCCCGTAGAATTATTTGATTGATTTTTGACTATGCTTCCAAAATCAAGGATATTCTACTTATGCTTAGAGGCATGCTTGGGGTTCCTTAGAGTTTCCATTCTCTGTGTCACTTCTATGCCATATGCATGGGTCCTGACATGAAGATTTGATTTATCAAATCCAAAAAGATAGTAGAAGAATTTGTCAACCCAAATGACATACTCAAGAACTCAAAATGTCCATACCTTGTTCGAAAAGTCATATTAGGAATAACATTCTCCTTCACCCTCATTTGGTGATACCCAGATTGAAGATCAATTTTGGAGATGTAACTAGTACCTTGTAATTGATCAAATAGGTCATCAATCCTTAAACATGGATACTTTTTTTTAATAGCCACTTCATTTAGTAGCCCATAATCCAGACACATTCAAAGTGAACTATACTTCTTCCTTAAAAACAATCTGGAAGTTGTCCATAGAGGTACACAAAGCTTATAAACCCTTTATGAAGAAACTTCCTCAATTGCTTATTCAATTCCTTCAATTTTACTGGGGCCCTCTGATATGTGGGAGTAGAAATAGGTTAACTATCGGGTAAAATATCAATACCAAAGTCAATTTCCCTTTCAAGTGGAATACCCAAAAACTTATTCTGAAAGACATCGGGGAATTCATTAGCTATAGTAACCAAACATGAATAGGAATGTTGAACTCCACATCCATAACCTGGATAACATGGTATATACATCCCTTGAAAATTATTTTCCTAGCTTTCTTGTAGGCGATGAACTTATCATCAAACACTAAATTGGTTCCCCATCGCTCAATATTAGGCTCATTAGGAACTTGGAATTTGACCCTACAGATTCTACAATAAATAGAGGCATAAGATGCATGCAACCAATCCATATCAAGAATAACATTAAAATAGGTTATGTCAATATTAACAACATCACATGGAAAAATTTTATGCAATACCATAATCCGGAAATTTAAATAAACCTTCTTAGCCAAAATCAACTCGTCAATCGAATTATTGTTAGAATATGGCTCTTTCAAGATATAGGGAAGCAAATCAAACTTTATGGCATGCCAAGGAGTAACAAAAGACATATTGTCACTGAGATCAGGTAAAGCATATGCATAAAAGTCAAAGACCCGTAAGTACCTATAACTACATGAGGTGACTCCTCAACTTTTTGCCTAGCATAAGAGCATATAGATGATTTCCACAAGCTCCATCTCCTTTAATCTGGACAGCTTAAAGTATTTTCCCTTTTGACACATTTGGCATTGAGTTTTCCCTTCCTTTCACTTAGTAGCAACATTAGGATACTCGAAAATCTTGTGCCCTATCTTCTCACTACAAAGCAAGCATTTATACTTAACAAGCATTCACCTACATGGTTACTCCAACATTTAGGACACCTAGGGGGAATAGCACAATCCTTAGCAACATCACCTTATTTCTTAGGAGTATGCACCATAAAAACTTTGTTATTACCCTTAGATTATCTTTGGCCTTGTTGAAAACGGCCACCACCAATCATAAAATGAGAAAAGCAGCCATCAAACCTAGCCCTTTGGACTCCCTCACCTTCAACCATTGAAGATTCTCACTCTCTATTTGTTCAGCATGGGTCATAAGTCCAGAAATATCCATATCCTTGATAAGCAATGTCGTCTTTCACTGTATATTAACCAAATCAGGCATACCCATAGTAAACTTGTTCATTCGGGTTCTAGGGTTGGCTAAAAGAGAAGGAGCATGCTTAGAGAACTTCATAAATTTTTAGGTATAATCTTTCACACTCATAGAACCTTTTTTTTAAATTTATAAATTCTAATACTTTTTCTTCCCTTATCTCAAGGGGGAAGAACTGCTCATGAAAAATGGCCTTGAAAGTCTCCCAACCAATAGACCATTCCTCATACTACTCTCGAATTTCCATTATGTGAACCAAACTTGAGAAACTCCCTCAAGTTGGTAAGCCGCCAACTCTCTTTCTCATTGGAATATACCCCCATTATCTCAATCACCTTGTAGACTTCATCAATAAACTCTTCTGGGTCTTTACCCACTTTGGAACAATAAAACTTTAGGGTATTCATACTAGTAAAATCCCTTACACTAAAAGCAGGGGTAGGAGTCCTTGGAGAAGCAATAACTTGAGCCAACACAGTGATGCTGACCCTAAATTCATCATTACTCAGTTGATCAACTTGAGGGTATGAGGAACTTGGGGAGCCAAAGGGGTTTTTTCTTCGTTAGCAACATCTCCCCTAGGTAAAGGAGCACGTCATGAAGACACACTATGGAAATTTCAAAGGACAAGAATTAGAGTACTCTTGAAGGTAGGACGTAGATCATAAAGAAGGGAGTAATTCATAAATATCCCATAGCCTCCTATTCATAGATATGACGTGCTTCACAACTATGAATAAGACTCTACTTGACGCACTATATTGCCTACCTTGGATGATTTTGAACATTGTTCTCTGATACCAAGTTTCTCACGATTTGAACATAGGGCCTAGCTATGACACAATGAAAGTGAAAGTAGAAAGCTCCTAATCTAAGCCTTTTTTTCAAATCATAAGCATAGATAAGGCAAACAAGCATTCATAAGAGTAAGCAAGTGGAACATAAAATCATAAGAGCCAACATTTCTTATTAAAGGGAATTACATCAACATAGTGTCGAAAGCATACCTCTACATCATAGATCTTAGCGAGAACATAAACATAGCTTTACTAGATCACCCTTAAAATTAGCCAAGTACAAGGCCTAGAGCAACATCATAAGAATAAGATACGGCTTGACCCAAACTATGGGAAATCACCAATCTTCAATAGAAATTATCCAAAAGATAGCCAAAAAAATGAGGAGTAGAATCGTAGTCCATCTGTAGATGCTGATATCATGTAGTTAAGAGTATGCGTTAGTATATTGGAATGTACTAAGCATGTAAGGAATCGATGCATCAATAAATATCTTATATACTAGCAATATGCATAGACATAAGCAATACAACAATGACAAGATATGTATGAGTAAAGCAACATTTCAAAATCATGTGTAGAAGCATCATAAAATATTTCTTAGCCAAGTAGATATACATATATGGGAATAACACCATAACTGACAATAACATCATGCGAAATATTACATTGAATCTCGATGTTCCCTTTTTATCAAGCGGAAAAGAGTCTACTATGCCAATGTAGACCCAATCCTCATCTTATAGGCTCTATCCTGGAATGGTAAGAACCCATTATTTGGCCCTACCGTTAAGGCTCTATCCTAGTAAAGTGAGTGTGAAATGCCACAAAATGTTCTTGGAAAATACCCATATCATAATTTTTATATATCTAAAAGTTCATGCTGATATTAAAAATCAAACTTCATATTCTCGATCAGGGAAAAAAATTGAGTGAAAAATAGGTATAAACTTAATTTTATGGGACCCTTAGCGAAAACTAATTTTTGCTAGTTTTCATAAAAAACAGTGTGCATCTGTAACTAGGCCACGACATGGGCTGGGTGTGGATTAGTGTTAAATTGTCCTTTGCAATAGGTCTATGTCGTGGACTAGGTGCAGACCAATTTAACTTTTTTCTTAGTTTTTTATTTTGGCCAAGGGCATTGGAGTCATAGCCCCATGCCCACTTATGGGTGATGTTGAAGATAATTTGACTCATGATGAGGTACCAGTAGAAATCTGTGATAGATAAGTGAAGAGGTAGAGGAACAAGGATATAGCTTCCATTATGGTCTTTTGGAGAAATCAACAAGTCGAAAGTGCCATATGGGAAGCGAGGTAGACATGCAAAACCGATATCCATATATTTTCCACTCTACTTAAGCCTAAGGTACAAAATTAAGTCCCTTCATATGATTTCAAGTCTTATATTTTGGCCCCTATGTCGTTTGCATGCAATATTATTTATATTTGCAAAATTATGATGATTTTTGATGTTCATGTTGAGACCTTTTGAAAATGATGTATAAGTGCATTTGTTGCATTTATGTTGGGCTAACATCTTTATAATTACTTTCCTTATGTACGTATATTTGATATTTAGGGATGAATGTTCCGAAGGGGGAGATATTGTGATATCCCGTAACTCCATGCTCTTATGTATACATGTTTCAAGCCTTATTTGTTTAGGTGGGGAGTGTATTAGGGTCATGGCAAAACATCTAGTACTTAGATAAGTTCAATAATTCCCTACGAATTGAGTTTTAAGTGTTGGTTTGTGCCAAGGTCAACAATAAACAAGAATAACTTTTAGCACACAAAGAATTGTACGACCTATGGCATGTGAAATGAAAGACTTTTGATTTAGTGTTCCAACTCAATTAGTTTCACCTCATTCCAAGTTCGGTGAAAGAGTTAGGACCATTTTTGTGAGACCCTCTATGCAGTGATATCACACGAGCACTTTGGCGGATAGTGAGGCTTTAGCCGAGCTGTGTGTACTATTATAGGCTAAAAAAGACCATTTTTGGTCAAAGGGTTAGGACATGGCCTGTGGCATGGGCTGTATGGCAAGCCAGTGACTGTGTGGCTAGCCGTGGGGGTGTGTGAGGCAATGTTGGTGTGAGAGGGTGTTTTCTTTACCATGTGTAGTGCCACGACCATCTTCACAGGCTGTGGAAAGCTTCACGAGCCACAGTCCTTGGTGTGGGATCTCCCAGGCATCATTTTTCCCACCAAGTGTAACTCCACGGGCTACTACATGGACCATGTAGCACCACATAGACCATGGAGTCTCCATCAAGGTGATGATGATGTTGATTTTTCCCAAGTGTCTTAACTTCAAAATTTTCAACTAAGTATCATCTCATCGGCACTCCACACAGCACGTGAAGTGCCACACGACCTATGTAACCTTAACTAAGGTGACACTTTGTGAATTTTTCTCTTCGTCTGATTAATGGCATTTTTGTAAATTTTTTATTCTAATAATCTTTTTAGATTTCTATTGCTATCTTAACCTCCCCAAAAGACCTAAACCCTATCTCAAAGGATCAAGTCATCACAACCAATATGAATACACTCTCAGATTATATAAAATGCCTCTACGGAAACCCCAATACAATAGCAAGGAAACTAAAGAACATGCTTTGGATTCCAAGACCCCATTTAAAGCTTCAATTCTTTCTCAGCTCAATTTCATGTAACTCAAAGTCTAAGGTATATGGGGTTCAACCATTGTGTCCTTTCACCCATGGTGTCCAACTTTTCTTTTTACATAAATTGTATGGTATTAAGTTGATTAACTTACGGATCTTACTTATTACAAATTTTACTATGAACTATGTTAGGGTTTCATAAAAGTGTGATTGGTTAAGCATGATTTAGCTATGAATCTATGATCTAATTTGTGATTTGATGAAGGTTTTTAATTTATATTGTATGAGTGTATTAACAAGTGTTTGTGGGTTGACTTACTATAAGTTTTCTTGCATGATTTTACTCTTGAATTGCATGATTTAGTACTAGCACTACACACCCACCAAGTGTTTGATAAAATGTCTGGTTAAGGTTTTCTTGAGTTGTTGAAGGCCTAATGCATGATATATGAGTTAAGTAACTTTATGATGATTAAAGGAATGTATATACGAGTTGTTATCATGGAAAGTATCCATAGTGTTGCAAGTTGACCATACAAAAGATGAGTGGTATGTACCTCATTTACCTTTTTGGGTGGTTGTAATCTCGTACTACAAAAGGTGAGGGTTATGTACGTCAACCACCTAGTTGGGTGTTAATAATCCCATACTACCAATGATGAGGGGTATGTACATCATCCACCTTCCAAGCAGGTGGAAAGCCTTAGATTGCAACTACTAAGTTCCTTAGTCTATGATAATAGTCTCTTCCTACACATATATTATGTTCTATCTAAGCATATTTTACTCAAGAATTGATCATGTATTTCATGTTGCTATTATACTATCTCTTACCTATATATAACCATATTGACTATGTTGCCTCTATCTTGGTGTATCGTATCCTATATACTTTGAACATTCAAACGTACTTACGCATACTCTTTGCCTACATGATTTTACCACGTAGGAATCAGAGCTTCTCACAATCATCCTACTCTTGGCTACTTTTGACATCTTGAAGATAGCTTGTGGTGAGTCCTCAAGTTTGAGGACATTAGCCTTTCTCTCTCTTGCTTATGTTATTTTCTTATGATGAATACTTGTTACTAAAAGGATGAGCCTGGAAAGATTATCTTGGGCCTCGCCCAATCCTTGTTAGAGGTGTTATTTGACAAGTGATGTAATTACATTGAGCTTTGACCCTTTATAATTTATGCTACTAAGCTCTTCCCTTAGTCTTTATCCTTAATTATATTCTCTTGATGTTGTTTTCTTTGCTTCCACGACCAACAATGTGTGAATGATATTCTAAGAGGCTTGTTTGGGGTCCCTTCGGATTCCCATTGGATGTGTCATGCCTAAGTTTTCTTCAAGGTCATTTCAAGAAAACCCAAGTTTGAAGTATGTAAGTTTCATCCATGGGGTCCTTTCACCCATAGAGCCCAACTTTTTCTTTTTATGAAAATTGCATGTTTTCAAGTTGTATTACCTATTGGTATCTCTTATTATGAATTATGAGCATGAATTATGTTGGAGTTTTATAAAATATTGATTGATTAGGCATGAACTTCTATTTTTAAATCTTATACCCTGATTTGAATATATCTATTGAGACAGTGCATTTTTGAGGTATGAAACTATAATGTATTATGAGATTTGATGATAGATTTCAAGGTACCATACATAGGGGTTTTACTACACATTGGTGAGTTGATTTTCATTAAGTTTTATCATCTTATTTCACTCTCGAATTGCATAATTTTGAACTAGTATCATTAACCCACCAAGTGTTTCATAAAATGTCAAGTCAAGAATTCTCAAGTTATGGATGATCTATTTCATAATTTATAAGTCAAGTGACTATATGATGATTAAGGGATTTCAATGATATATTAAATTCATGAAAGGTATATATGATGTTACATGTATCAAGTTAAGCCCCCTATTTCAAGATTTTTACCTCTTGTGAGCCATTCATGTGTTGAGTTAGGGTTCATGTATGGTTATGATCTACTCTCAGGTTTTATGTTAGGATCACCATTAGATGTCAAGCATGTGTAAGAGCTACTCATGTCATGTTTCCATGTTTCTTACAAGTTATTAAAATTATTATTATTTCAAGTATTTAGTGAGACTAGACTTAGCACTGATGGATTGGATTACAACGTGGACTATCTTCAATGGTCCATACTATTTTTCTCAATTTTTTTCCAACATAGGATTATAATTTACCCTTGCTATACTAGTGGATCCATATAGTTCACTTTATCATGAAATCCACCTCGATATGGGATGGGTTCCCGTTAGGGGGGTTACTTCCCAAAATGGAATGGGCTCCCGTAAGGTGAAGTATGGTTCATCTTGGCAAGTAGAGCACCTCTTTATCGATGAGGGGTAATAATTGAGATTCCAAGGTGTAACTTTCTTAGTCATACTTTTGTCAGTTAGGATCTCTTCCCACGCATGTATTATGTGTTATGCAAGATGAATGATATACAAGCATGTTTTACTTCAAGTACTAATCATGTATGCCATATTGAGATTACATTTATCTATTGCTTATTATCATGCATTTTCACTATATTGAAGTATAACTTGTTGCATTGTCTCCTACATACTGAGTACATCCAAATGTACTAATGCATACTTTATGCCTACATGATATTATCATGTAGGGACTGGAGCACCATTTGATCATCCTCCACATGGTTAGTATGATCCTTTGAAGCAATCTTTGGTGAGTCCTCAAGTCCGAGGACATAATCTTTATTACTCTTGCTATTTCAAGACTTCTTTATGTGTAACATTTGTTACTATGAGGATGAGACCAAAATGTGTCTTGGCCCCTACTCTATTACATGTTAGAGTTGTTGTTGGATATTATGATGTACTTATGTTTGAGTTTGACTCTACAATGCTTTAATGATTGTCAAAGACTTTCTTTAGTCCCACTTCCCTTTTTATTATATGTCTTGTGTTGTTTACTTTGCTTCTACGACCAAAGATGTCTGATTGATATGGTAAGAGGCTTGTTTGGGTCCTTTTTGGGTCCCATTCACTATGTCATGTGCAAGACCTAGGCTTGGGTCATGAAAAACTTAGTATCAGAGCACTAGGTTGTTAACGGTCCTCGAAATGCAACACACCACATCAATTGGAGTCTTATTCATGGTTGTGAAGCGTACCACAACTATGAATTGGAAGCTATTAGGCATTTTAGGAAATGTCTCACTTTTTCATGGTCTATATCGTGCTTGTGATGTAAACGTAAAGGTTTTTCCCTTAACAATTGCTCTTTGCTCTCCTAGATCATGCCTATTCAAAGAGGGAGAGTAAGGAGAGCCCATATACCCTAGGAACAATCGACTCCCCCTACTCCTCAAGCTTTTCAAGGAGGAAGGGTAGGCCAAGATGAGTTCAGAGATGCTATTGCAATGTTAGCTCATGCTATGACCAACCAAATAAACCATAGGACCCAAGCCCCTCATGCTCCCTCTTCAACTTCTAGGGTGAGGGATTTCACTAGAACGAACCCACCAGAGTTCCATGGATGTAAGACGAATGAGGATCCCCAAGAATTTATAGATGAGGTGTACAAGGTTCTATCCATCATGGGGATCAATTCAAAGTAAAAGGTAGAGTTGGTGGCCTACCAACTCAAAGGGGTGGCACAAATTTGGTTTACACAATGGAAGTTGTTGAAGAGGAATGATGATGCTATCCCCTGGGAAGAGTGTAAATCCTCATTCCTCAACTGGTTCTTTCCTATCGAACTAAGGGATCCTATGATTATGGAGTTTATGAACCTCAAACAAGGTTCCATGAGTGTGAGAAAGTATTCCCTCAAGTTCAACCAACTCTCCATATAGGCTCCACAATTGGTTGTTGAGCCTAGATCAAGGATGAAAAAATTTGTGTTGGGAGTGTCCAACTTGGTAAATGAGGATTGTCGTACCGCCATGCTAGTAGGTCAAATGGATTTGTCCTGCCACATGACATATCTCGAGCAATTAGAGGGGGAAAAGCTTAGAAAAAAAAGAAGTGGTGAGTCCAAGAGCGCTCATTTTGAAGGTGGTTTCATAGGATCTAAAGGTGGCCAGTTTCCACAATGCCACAAGTTCCAAGGCCAAGGGTTATCAAATTCTCCTACCAAGAGGTTTGCCAGTAATAAAGTGACCAACCTAAGGCTCCAAGGTGGTAATGGGGGAATGCAATAACCTAGATGCCCAAGATATGAAAAGAATCATGTCCATGTTTGAGTAATGCTAATACTTTCTTTGGTTGTGGTGATATGGGTCACAAGGTTATTGATTGTCCTTCTCATAACTCAATCCTAGGGCCTGGACTTGACAACGTGAATGGGAACTCAAAGGGGGATCCCAAACAAGCCTCTTAGCATATCATTTACACAACCTTGGTCATGGAAGCAATTGAACAACAACAAGATAGAATAAATAACGATAAACGTACTAAGGGAAGTATGTCATAGCATAAATCCCAAAGAGTCAAATCCCAAATGATAATTACCTTACTTGTATAATAACACCTCTAACTTAGATGATGTAGGGCCAAGACAACTTTTCAATCTCACCTTTTTAATATGAAGGTTCAACATAAAGAGATAAAAAAAAGTAAGAGTGCAAAGCTAGTGTTCCCAAACTTGAGGACTAACCAATAGCTTATCTTCACGATGACCAACTAGCCACGGGGAGGATGATCGTAAGGGGCTCCGATTCCTACATGGTAACATCATGTAGGCATAGAATATGTGTTAGTACATTTGAATATAGTTAGTATATAGGATGCAATGCAACAAGAGATAGGCAACATAATCGAAATACATATACATAAGCAATAAATGATTATAATAGCAATCTGGCATGCATTATCAATTCTTGAAGTAAAACATGCTTACATAGAACTTATTATATGTGTAAGAAGAGAACATCGTCATAAACCAAGAAACTAGTGCTTGGAATCCAACGGATGTCACTCCCTTGAAAGGTAGTTGAGGTATCTACCCCTCAATTGGTAGTACAGGCATACCACCCCTCGACAAGGTGGCCAAGTTATATACTCCTCAACATGGTAGTACGGGCATAGCACCCCCCGACAAGGAGGGAAAGTTATATACCTCTCAACATGGTAGTATAGGCATAGTACCCCCAATTAAGGTGGCCAAGATATATACCCTTTAACATGGTAGTACGGTCTAACCGCCCCCCAATATGGTGATTGAATTATTTGCCCCTCAATTGGCAGTATGGGCTTACCACCTGTGGCAACCCTCGTAGGAGGATGCCACTTTTGTACATTCTAAGCTTATGTACCACTTACCAACATATGAAGAATTTAACATGTGACCTATTAATCATATTTAAGTAATGAATTCAAAATAGTTAAAGGTATAGGATTTTGTTCTAAAGGTTGTGTAGTTGATTCTAGCTAAGGTATTTGGCATGAGTACCTTGCAACTAATTTAAACTACTATATTGGGAGATATTTATATATTGCCCACTCTATTGTAGCACGCTAAAATGTATTACCAATATTAAAATGCAAGGACATAAACATTACTAGTTTCTGTTTTGATACAATCATCTTAACATAACAAGTATTTTATTATAGAAACGTTCGCCGACTCAAATTTAACTAAACAATCCAAAACTAAAAATTACAACCCATGCTTCTATAATTTACACTAGCCTTTAAAATTTATACATATATATGCAGTAGAAGAATCATGTGCATGTCCCAAAACTATTACAATATATAAATGTCTAGATACAAATATGATCTTCTGCACAGCTCCCAAAATTTATCTTCATTGGCCATCCTTAATCATCATCTTGAGTACTCCCTGCAATAGAAACAACTATCAGTGAGCATGTAGCTTAGTGGTGTAAGAGCTAAAAGCTAAGAACCTTAAATTCCTCAATTTACCCTTCTTAAGTTAAAGAGAAGCACAATTAGAATATAGTAAGTAGACCAAGTGAACAAATACACCTATAGTATCCAGTAGGATATTTAAAGATCTAAATATCAAGGGTTCCTGGAATAATTTTAACACGGTATTCGAATGCCAAGTTTCACCCAGTATGTCAGTCATGCCTTCACACCAACCATAATCAAGTATCAAGAAGGACCAAAGCCCTGTATCAATAAGGGTGAAAACCCAATTATCAAGAGAACCAAGATCCATATTAAAAGTGACTTTCTAGTTCGTACATAAAATGGAGTGTATCCACACTTAAGATGAACCAAAAATTCACAATAAAGATGGCAGTTGATCCAAACAAGAGGCATGCAAAAGGTGATAAAGTCACAGCCATAAGAAGGACAATGTCCACAAGAATATCAAGTGATCAGGCAATTCATACAAATGGGGAAATTAAGCAAATTTCTTGCGAGTTGCAAAACATATCAATCCAACAAGATAAAATGACAAGCACATAGTTGTGATACAAAGATAACATTAAAATTAGCCAGCAAGTAGCAAAAGTATAAGACAATTCTTTACATGAACCTGAACCTTTTAGCATGCAACTGAGCTTACCGATTTTAAATCATGGATCAATACGGTATTCGTTTATTCAATCCATTTACTTAAGATTGTACAAGGGTGTGAGCACATTAATACTCATTTACATACTCATTTAACTTCAGCACTTTTAATAGGAAGCAACTAACAGGAAAAATGCCAAAACTGAATCCTATTTTTGCAGATCACGCTCAACTCAACAATTTTACTACCTTGCAATGTAACTAGATTTTGGATTGATTAATGAGACAACTAGGCTTTATAGTCTACATTAATACTATAGATATATGAATTTAGGTGATAAAAAATCAAGAATAGCATCAGAATACCCTTTGCAAAAGTTTCTATGATCGAAACACTAATAGCACACCCCTAAGGATTTCGATGTGAAAACTCTGGATAGAACATGTCCTAATTTAAATCCACTGTTATGAATTAATAGCTACAAAATTAGGTCTCAAAATAACCATAAGAGTTTTACACACATGTCTTGGGGTTGCAAAAAACTATGAAGCATCACCAATTATAACTCACACACCAAGATATGATTAAAATACTAACAATAGTACATAAAAGGCTTCTGAGAAAGAAAACTAGCAAGAATTTTCACTGTGTTTCACACCTTTTTTTGACAACATAAAAGCAGATTCAGATTTTTCCAGAAACACTATGGTTGTCGGTATATGAATCAGCTTTACAAAAAATATTTACACACTTAAAACAAAGCTGTATACGAGGAGATTTACCCCAATTATTAAACATGGAATAATTTCAAGACAGAATTTATCTACTTACCAAGGGATGGGGCTTCTTGATTTTCGCCCAAGGGAAGTCAATTTTATTTTTCGTGATTTTGATCTAATATACAAATGTGAGGGTGTTTATAAGGTGAGTATAAGTCTTGAAACTGACATAACTTTTGGGCACATATATATTTATATATTATTTTAAAGCATCTTAAAGAGGGCTGCCCAAAAGTGGCTGCCCAAGACTCTTTTTTCATTCATTATTTGTTTTTTCCAAAATAATAGTTATTATTAAGGCTTTTTAACATGTAAAATTGCATACAAACAATATAATCACTAAGCCAAACCCCTACATAAATCCTTCTTTTTGATGATTCACAAAACTCAATTCTTGTCGCGACACAAATTTCAAGTCAAAGAGTTGTGAAATAGGGGTTGACTTCATCTTGGGGGAATATAATTTTTAATAATTACTAGATTATTTAGTAATAAGTGCATTACAACTCTTTCTCCCTTAAGAAATTTTATCTCAAAATTTACCTTGTGCTAGTCTCGAGATAAGTGCGGATATTGGGTCCTCATGTCTTCTTCCCTCACCTTGGTGGTTTCTTCTCCTGAGTGGTTCCTTGAAAGTACCTTTAGTAAGGGAATTTTCTTGTTTTATGTTCATTTACTTCCCAAGCATGAATGTAGATAGGTTCTTTATCATACGTCAAGTCTTGATTAACCTCAATAGATTCAACTGGTAGGACATGAGAGGGGTCGGAATGATATCTTCTTAGCATTGACATGTGGAAGACATTATAGATCTTATCCAATTTAGGTGGTAATGCCAATTTAATGTAACTGGTCCCACTCTGTCAAGTATTTCATAGGGTTAGATAAATTGGGGACTAAGTTTTCCCTTTTGGCCAAATCTCATAATCTTCTTTCATGGAGATAATCTTAAGAATACCTTATCCCCAACTTGTTACTCGATATCATGACTTTTAAGATCAACATATGATTTTTGCCTATCCGAAGCTATCTTTAGATAATCCTTGATCACCTTTACCTTATCTTCTATTTATAGCACAATTTTTGGACCAGTAAGTTTTCTTTCACCAACTTCACTCCAACAAAGAGGAGTCTGACATTTTCTTCCATATAATGGTTCATAAGAAGGCATTCCAATGCTCGATTGGTAGCTATTATTGTAAATAAATTCTAAAATATTTGTCCCAACTACCGTCAAATTCCATGATAAAGGCACAAAGAATATCCTCTAGAATTTGTATCACTCTTTCTGACGGGCCATTTATCTAAGGATGAAATGAGGTACCAAAATTTAAATTGGTACCAAAATTTAAATTGGTACCAAAGTCCTTTTGTAAGCTAGACAAAAATATAAATGTAAACCTAGGGTCTCTGTCAGAGATAATAGAGATAGGGATTTTGTGCAGCCTTACAATCTCATTAATGTAAAGTTCTGCTAACCTCTCAAGTGAATAATCCATCCTGATCGCTAAGAAGCAAGCACTTTTCGTTAATCTATCCACTCTTACCCATATTGCATCATGGTTCATTTTAGTGTGAGAGGGTCCAGAAACAAAGTCCATAGTTATTCTCTCCCATTTCCATTCTTGCATTGGCAAGGGTTGGAGAAGCCTAAACGGAACTTGATGTTCTACTTTTACTAGTTAACAAACAAAACATTTAGAAATGTACTCCGCAATGTGTTTCTTCATACCATTCCACCAATATTGTGCTTTAAGGGTCTAGTACATTTCGTACCTCTAGGATGTATGGCATATGATGAAGTGTGTGCATCATTCAATATTTCTCTTTTCAATCTTTCATCATCAGGGACACATAGCCTATCTTGATAAGATAAGATACCATCCTCTATTAACGAAAAATCATGTTTTTCTCCATCTTGAATCTTTTTCGTCAGTTTCGTTAGTTTTTCATCTAACTTTGGTGCTTCTCTAACTTGCTCATGCAATAGGGCTTTAACTTGAAGCTAGCAAATAATTGAGCCAAATGAATAAAGTATAACACGAGCATTCTTTGCACTAAACTTAACAAACAAAGGTAGTAAACTCAAGGACAGGCTTGCAAAGGACCCGTGGCTTAAGGCATCTACAATAATGTTAGCTTTTTCTAGATGATAATTGATTGTGCAATCATAATCTTTAATAAGCTCAAGCGATCAACATTGCCATAGGTTCAACTCCTTTTGTGTACACAAGTATTTTCGACTTTGTTAATCAGTGAATATGTACCATTTTTCTCCAAACAAATAATGTCTCCATATCTTTAAGGCAAATACAATAGCAATAAGTTCTAAATCATGAGTAGGATAACTCAATTCATGTGGTTTTAATTTTCAAGAGGCATATGAGATAACATTCCCTTCTGGCATCATAATACACCATAGACCATGATGAATGCATCGCTATATATCATATACTTCTTCTCCTCTATTAGCAGAGTAAGTACCGAAGCTCCTGTCATCAAGGATTTAAGAGTTTCAAAGCTCTCTTGGCATTTGTCACTCCAGATGAACTTCTCCTCTTTCTTCTAGAGATTGTTCAAAGGGGAAGCTATAATGGAGAAGCCTTTCACAAACCTCATATAGTATCCCACCAAGCCTAGGAAGCTTCTTATTTTGGTTGGACTTTTGGAAGGCTTCCATTCAACAATTGCTTGGATTTTACGATTATCCACTTTTACGCCTTTAGCTGACACGACATGTCCCAAAAAGTTTACTCCACTTAGTCAAAATTCACACATGGAAAGTTTTGCATAAAGTTCTTGCTCCTTAAAAATTTGCAACACAATTCAGAGATGCTTATCATGATCTTTACTAACCTTTGAATACACTAAAATATCATCTATAAACACTACCACAAATTGGTGTAGATATGGCTTGAATATTAGATTCATTAGATCCGTGAATATTGTGGGAGTATTAGTCTATCCGAATGATATCACCCAAAATTCAGAATGACCATATCGAGTTCTAAAAGTAGTTTTAGGAATATCTTTCTCTCTAATGTGCAGTTGATTATACCAAATGTCAAATTAATCTTCGAGAATAAATTAGCACCCCTCAACTGATCAAATAAATCATTAATCCTTAGCAGTGGATATCTATTCTTGACAATTATTTTGTTGAGTTGTCTGTAGTCATTGCATAATCTAAGAGTTCCATCCTTTTTCTTTAGAAATAAAACAGGGGCTCCCCAAGAAGAGACACTTGGATAGATAAAACCCTTCTCAAGAAGTTCTTGCAACTGAGTTTTCAACTCTTTTAGTTCTGCTGGGGCCATTCTATAAGTAGTAATGGAAATAGGAGTAGATCCGAGAATAAGTTCGATTGGAAATTCAACTTCCCTTTCTAGGGGTAATCGAGGATGATTTTCTGGGAAGACTTCTGGAAAGTTGCACATAGTAAGTATATATTTAATACTAGGGATCTCCAAGTGTGTATCAACTATGTGGGAAATATACACATCACAACCTTGTCGGATCATTATTTTTGCCAAGGCGACAGAAATAATACTAGATGTTAATGATCTTTCACCTTATATAATATTATGAGGAAATGCAGGGTCCATAAAAGTCACATGCTTTGATCTGCAGTCCACTACCATATGATATTTATAAAGCGAATTCATCCCAATAATATCATCAAAATCTTGGATGGGCACTTCAATCAAATCCACAGGGAAAACTAGGTCTTCGATCATGAAAGGACAATCTCAGTAAAATTGATACAAACAACTTAGTTGCCCAAGTGACTTTCAACTATCACATTATAATCAAGCCTCACAGACTTCACATTTTCAAGAAGAATGAATGATGAACAAATATAAGAATGTGTAGAACTAGGATAAATCAATGTAAACACATATAAGCCAAATAAGTTAAATTTACCAACAACTACATCTTGGCCATCTCGATCATCCCTTTCTTTCATAGAATAAGCTCTTGCTATAGCCCTTAGCCTACTAGGTTGATTTGCTCCCCTTGTTCCAGCCAATTGGATGATTTTTGGTCTTGCACCACTATTGGTTTGAGGAGGAACAGTAGTAGGCTTCTGAACTGAGCTTTCAGTGCACAAGGAAGGAAACTTTTTAGGACAGTACTTCATCTTATGATCAAAGCTACTACAATTAAAAGACATACCAGAAGCTATCCTGCAAACACCATAATGGTCCTTCCCATATTGTTCACACATACGAACACAAGTCTTTCCTTGTCCATTGTTTAGAGTGCTACTTATAGGTCAAGCTGATCTACTTTGCTTAGGTTGAGGTGGCCAGTTCATACCACTAGCCTTAGAATCATCAAACTTTCCCCTTTTATATGGACCTCTGCAATATGATCTTGGTTTCTTAAGTTTATTTTCATGTCTACTAGCTTCTTCCTTATCAAGTCTTTCCCAGGTAAGAGCAGCGAAAAATAATTTATAGAAGTTCTCATGTTGCAAGATTGCCACATTCTTTCTGATAAAGTCATTTAAGCCGTCTTTAGATCTCCTGTACTTATTTTTCTCCACTTTAATAATTTCCCTAACATAATGATATATCATTAAGAATAGTTGTTCATATTCAGCAACAGATCTAGCCCGCTGCCTCAGACTTAAAAACTCCTTTTTCTTAGCATTACATAGGCATGTGGAACATACTTCATCCAAAACTCCTTAAAAACTCATTCTAAGTAAGAACTAGAGGTTTTACCTTGGCATTTGGGATGCTCGCCGACCAATCATGAGCATCCTTTTGTAATAGTGAAACAATATAGTTAAATTTTGCAACATCTGAACACTCCAATTGCTCAAACACCCTCTCCATGTGTTCCAACCATTATTCCACATCAGTGGAATCAACAGTACCTTCAAATTCTGCTCCACCCATTTTCCTAATTTTCACAATATTTATCCCATAAGGATCATACATCACTTCAGCCATACGGTGGAAGTGTTCATCCATCTGTTGGAAAGCGGGTTTCATAACCTGACTACTATGGCTTGTCTGAGGATGTGGGATAGGGCTTACACCTTGGTTTCCCACTTCAGACCCACTTGTATGGGGGACGTATTGATTTAAGAGATGTTCGCCTACCTATTCTAGTAAAGAGGTTGGGAATAAGAGTTATTCTATCCTTCCAGTACTGCTTCCATAGGTCTATTAGACGAAGATTCCATAATTTAGTTCCTTCAAGAGGTAAGATCATATTTTATCAGGGACATGTACATGATGCATATGCACTTTACTGGCACTAAAATAGTATTAATCATGTAAATGAACAAATAAAATAGCTTTGACCTTTTACAAAATAGACAAGTATACAAGTAATTCACATCAAAAGACCTAAAATCATTAGCCTGGGGTCTGATACCAACACTTGTTGCAACCCTTACGAAAGGATGCCACTTTTGTACATTTTAGGCTTATGTAACACTTACAAACATATGAATAATTTAAGACGTGACCTAATAATCATATTTATGTAATGAACTTAAAATAGTGAAAAGTATAGGATCTTTTTTGAAGGTTGTGCAGTTGATTCAAGCTTAAAATTTTGGCGTGAGTTCCTCTCAAGTAATTTAAAATATTATATTGCAAGATATTGATATATTGCCCTAACTGTTGTAGCATGCTGAAAAGTATTATCTATATTAACATGCAAGGACATAAACTTTACTAGTTTTCATTTCATACAATTATGTTAACGTAACAAGTATTTTAATATAGAATAGTTTGCCAACTCAAATTTAACTAAACAAGGCAAACTTAAAGTTACAGCTCATTGTTCAATAATTTACACTAGCCTTTCAAATTTATACATACACATGCAACATAAGAATCGTGTATATGTCCCAAAACTACTACAGTATATATGTCTAGATGCAAATGTGATCTTCAGCACAACTCCCAAAATTTATCTTCAGTGGTAATCCTTAAGCATCATCTTGCGTACTCCCTATGATAGAAAAAACTATCGCTAAGCTTGAAGCTTAGTAGTGTACAAGCTAAAAATTGAGGACCTTAAATCCCTCAATTTACCCTTCTTAAGTTAAAGAAAAACATAATTGGAATATAGTAAATAGACCAAGTGAACAAATACACCAATAGTAACCAATAGGATATTTAATGATCTAAGTATCAAGGGTTACTGGAGCAATTTTAACATGACATTGGAATGACAAGTTTCACCATGTATGTAAGTCATGCTGTCACACCAACATAATCAAGTACCAAGAAGGACCGAAGCCCTGTATCAAGAAGGGTGAAAACTTAATTATCAAGAGAACCAAAAAATTCACAATCAAGATGGTAGTTAATCTGAATAAGAAGCATGCCAATGGTGACAAAGTCATAGCAACAAGAAGGACAAAGTCCAAAAGGATATCATGCAATAAGGCAAATTAAGTGAGTTCCTTGCGAGTCAAAATATATATCAACCCAACTAGAAAAAATGACAAGCACATAGCTGAGATACCAAGATAATATTAAAATATGCTAGCATGTAACAAAAGTACAAGAGCAAGTCTTTACACAAACCTGAACCTTTTAGCATGCAACCGACCCTATCACTTTTGAGTCGTGGATCCATATGACATTTTTTTCTTCAATCAATTTCCATAAGATTTTACAAAAGCGTGAGCACTTTAATACTCATTTACATACTCATTGAACATTCAACACTTATATCAGGTAGTAAGTAATAATAGAAATGCCAAAACTGAGTCCTATTTTTGTAGATCATGCTCTTCTCAGCAGTTTTACTGCCTTGCAATGCAACTAGATTTTGGATTGGTAAATGGAAAAACTAGGCTTTCCAGTCTACATGAAAACTGTAGGTAGGAGAATATAGGTTGCAAAAAATAAAGAATGCATTATAATACTCTTTGTACAATTATTTATGATCGAAACACTAATATAAACATCACCAGGGATGTTTATGTCAACACTTTGGATAGAACTTGTCCTAACTTACGTCAACTGTTATGAATACGTAACTTCAAAATTAGGTCTCAACATAACTATAAGAGTTGTAGATATATGTATTGGGGTTGCAAAGAACTAAGATACATCACCAATCACAGCTCATACACCAATATATGATTAAAATACTACCAATAGTACATAAAAGGTTTCTCAGATAGAAAACTGACTAGAACTTTTTCTGTGTTTCACGCCTTGTTTTGACACCATACAAGCAGATTAGGATTTCATAAACATAAAGGTTGTACGTATATGAATCAGCTCCAAAGCTTATTTACATACTAAAATTGAAGCTATATACGAAGACATACACCCCAATAACTAAACATTGCAGAATTTCAAGATTAGATTTATCTAATTACTAGAGAATATGGCTTCTTGATTTTTACCCAAGGGAAGTGACTTTTTTTCATAATATTGACCAGATATACAAATGTGAGGGTGTTTATAAGGTGAGTATAAGTCTTAAAACTGACCTAACACCATACACACACACACACACACACACACATATATATATATATATATATGGTAAAAGCAACTTAAAGAGGGTTGCCCAAAAGTGGCTGCCCAAGACTCCTTTTTCATTCCTTATTCGTTTTATTCCCATATAATACTTATTACTAAGGCTTTTTAACATGTATAATTGAATATAAACAACGAAATTTACAATGACAAACCCCTCCTAAATTCCTCTTTTTGATGATTCACAAAACTCAATTCCTCTCGCAAGACAAATTTCAAGTCAAAGAGTTGTGAAGTAGGAGTTGACTTTATCTTGAGGGAATATCCTTTTTAAAAGGGTATTACACCACCACCCAAAAGGAAATTGAGGTATCACCCCTCAATTGGTAGTATGGGCTTACCACTCCCCAACCAGGAGATTGAGGAATATACCCCTCAACAAGGTAGTACGGGCTTACCACCCTCCGACAAGTCTATTGAGGCTTAATACCCCCTCAACAAGGTTATTGGGCTTAACACCTCCCAAAATGTTGTGGTCAACTTGCAACACTATAGATACTTTTCATGATCTCAATACATACATACATTCCTTTCATCATCATAAACTCACTTTACTCATAAGTCATATATTAGATCATCAATAACTCAAGAATCTATAACTGGACATTTTATCAAACACTAGGCGGGTGTGCATTGCTAGTTCACAATTATGCAATTCAAGAGTTAAATCATATTAGAAAACTTAATGTAAATCAACCCACCTATACTTGGTAACATTCTCATAAAAGACACATTAAAACCGCTCATTAAATATTATAATAGATCATAGATTCATAGCTCAAAACATTCTTGAATAGACAACATTTATAAAACCCCAACATAGTTCATAATCAAATTCATAAATAAGAAATACCCATATATAAATCAACTTGAAAACATTCAATATACTTAAAAGAATAAAGTTGGGCACCATGGGTGAAAGGACCCAATGGTTAAAACCCACATACCTCAAATTTGGATATTTCCTTAATGAAGATTTGAATGACAACTTAAAGCTTGAAGGAATTTCTTGAGATCCTAAATGAGTTTGGAACACTTGATTTTGGATAAAATATTTAGGTAAGTGTTAGAAAGGGTTTCAGGGAAAGTCTTAAATTACATGGGGTTGAAAAATGACCAAGTATAGGTATGTTTATGTGTAGGAGGGCTTAGGCCCAAGACCCCAAGGACTTGGACCAAAACAAGAAAAACAAGGAACAAAATACATAGGTCCGCAATGGATCTGCTTACGCAGGTGTCCCTGACCCTTACTGGTATTGCAAACTTGGTAAAATTCATTTTTTGCTATGGGTCTTCTAAAATTTGGGTTATATCCTTTTACTACTCAATTTTTCCCCTGATCAAGAGTATGAAGTTGGATTTTCGATATCATGCACAGATTTTGAGATAATAGAAATTACAATGGGCATTACCAAAGAATATTTTCAGGCACTTTTTGGAATGTTTCAATGTCTTCCCCTTGGAAACATTTGTCCCTGAATGTCAAAGAAACATGCATAAGAGAAGTAATCAAAATAATTTCAGCCCCTCAGTCCAACACGTGATTGTAACAAATGCAGTAAAACATCATTTCAAAAATTCTCAACATAAGTATCAAAAATCACCATAAAATTGCTAAACATAAACATGAATGCATGGAAATGACATAAGGGCTAAAACTTAAGACTTGAAATCTTGTAGGAGACTTAAAATAGTATCTAAAAAATGAGTCGAATGGAAGAGATAGGGATATCGCTTTTACATGTCTGCCTCGGCTGAACATGTAGCACTGTCAACTTGCTATTTTCTCCAAAGAACCTTGATGGAAGTAACATCCTTGTTCCTCAACCTCTTCAATTGTATATCAAAAGTTTCTAGTAGAACCTCTTCATGAGTCAAATTATCTTCAATAGCACCCATAAATCTAAAGGCATAATAGCACTTGGGTCACCCACACCCTTCCTCAACAGAGACAAATGTAAGACCAGATAAACCATATTCATATCATTTGGCAACTCCATCTCAATAGCCACCTTACGAATCCTCCTCAACACTCAATAAGGACCCATAATTCGTGGATGCAATTTATCCTTCTAACTAAGATGAACCACACTTTTCATTGGTGAGACATTCAAATAGACCCAATCACCAACCTTGAATTCGAGATCCCTTCTCCTCCTATCAACATAGGACTTTGGTCAACTTTGGGTTATTTTAAACCTTTTCCTTATCATCCTCACCTTCTCCGTGGCCTCCATAACCATGTCTGGGCCTAATGTAGCCACCTCCCCCAACTCAAGAAATATAATCTTAGACCTACAACATATACCAGAGAAAGCCTCGAAAGGAGAAATACCAAAGATTTAATGATACTATTATTTTAAAAAAACTCAATGAGTGGAAGTCACTCATCCCAACTACCCTTAAACTCCAAAATGTAAGATGTAAGCATATCCTCAAATTTTTGGATAGTTCTTGTGGCTTGGCCATATGTTTGAGGATGAAAGGTCGTGTAAGCTTTACCTTGGTACTAAGACCTCTTTGGAAAGATCTCCAAAACTGAGAGGTGAACTGAGCACCATGATCCAAAATAATAGACAAATGCACCTTCTGCAATCTAACCAACTCATGAATGTATAATTTGGCATAATCTTCAGCACCATAAGTAGTCTTAAATGGGAGGAAATTAGCCAACTTTGTCATTTTATCAACTATAACCCAAATAAAATTAAAATACATCCTAGTCTTAGGAAACCCATCCAAAAAGTCCATGTTAATTACCTCCCACTTCCAAGTAGAAATCTCTATATCTTGGGCTAGGCCACCTGGCTTTTGATGCTCGGCTTTAACTTGTTGGATATTATGACAACCGAATATAGACTTGTGAATGTCTATCTTCATATCACAGCACCAAAACACTTCCCTCAAATCTTTATACATCTTTGTAGAATCGAGGTGAATAGAGTAGGAAGAATTATGAGCCTCCAAAAATCTTCTTTCTCAAGTCACACACAGTCTACCTTCGTAACTAAGGGTACCATCTCTCCCTTGGGAGAAAACCTCCACCATACCATCTCTCACCATGGCCTTCAACTCTAATAAGGTAGAGTCAAGATATTGCATTGCCATCACCTCCTAAACCTATTACGATTTGGAAGCATCAACAACTACAACCCCACCATTATCAACCTCTTTAACCTAACCCCAAATCTAACCAATCGATGGACCTCCCTAGACACTTCTTTGACACTATCATTAATGTGAGATAGACTACCCATAGACACCCTACATAGAGCTTCGGCCATAATATTAGCCATACCGGGTATATAATGCACACTCATATCATACTGTTTGAGGAGCTCTAACCACCTTCATTGTCTCAAGTTAAGATCTTTTTGGTAGAAGACATATTGGAGACTCGTATGATCAGTAAACACATCAACATGAATCCATTACAAGTAATGATGCCGAATTTCAAAGCAAATACCATAAAGGCAAATTCAATATCATGGGTAGGATAATTCTTTTCATGGACCTTAAGTTTTCTAGAAGCATAAGCTATCACATAACTATTTTGCATCAAAACACAACCCAAACATTTTCTTGAGGCATCACAATACATAACAAACCCTTCTAACCCTTTCAATAGAGACAAGATAGGAGAGGAGACAAGCTTATCTTTCATGGTCTGGAAACTCTTTTCACACTCCTTAGTCCACACAAATTTAGCTTTCTTTTGGGTCAACTTAGTCATGGGAGAAGCAATAGAAGAGAAGCCAGTAACAAAGTTGTGGTAGTAAACCGCCAAACCTAACAAACTTCTAAACTTCCATCCTCTTAGGATCTACCTTAATACAATCACACGACATCACTTGACCTAGAAAAGTAACCTCTTTCAACCAAAACTCACATTTTTCATATTTGGCATACAACTTCTCCTCCCTCAAGTTTTGCAACACCACCCTCAAGTGATCTATATGCTCCTCCTCACTATGGGAATAAATCAAGATATCATCAATATATACCACCACAACAGAGCTAAGGTAGGGTTTAAAGACCATATTCATAAGATCCATGAAGATAGCCAGTGCATTGGTCAACACAAAAAACATAACCATAAACTCATAGTTCCCATACCTTGTCCGGAAGGACATTTGGGGAATGTCACACTCCCTCACCTTCACTTGGTGATATTTGGACCAAAGATCAATCTTAGAGAATTGACTAGCCCCTTGAAGTTAGTGAAAAAGATCATCGATCCTTAGTAGAGGCTACTTATTCTTTATGGTGACCCTATTAAGTTGTTGGAATCAATGTATAGTCTAAGAGTACCATCTTTCTTCTTGACAAACGACATCGATTCACCCTAAGGTAATTGGCTAGGCATAATTAATCCCTTCTCCAACAAGTCCCTCAATTGCTCCTTCAACTCCACTGGGGCCATATGGTAAGGGGGAATAAAAATGGCTTGAGTATCACGAAGGAGGTCTACACCAAAATCTATTTTTCTTTCGGGAGGAACACTGAGAAGCTCTCCTAAAAAGACATCAAGGAACTCATTGACCATCGGAACCGACACAATCGGAACGACTTTAGACTTAACATCCCTAACCCTCACAAGATGATAGAGACACCCCTTAGAAATCAACTTTGGGCTTTAATATAATAAATTAATCTGCCCTTGACAACCACATTTGACTCTCCCACTCAATGATGGGTTCATTAGGGAATTGAAATTTGACCCTACGAGTTCTACAATCAATAGAGGCATAATATGTTTGCAACCAATCTATGTTAAAAATGACATCAAAACCCACCATATCCAACTCAACAAAATCACAAGGCAAAATTTTATGTAAACTGAAAATAGGACAATTTCTAAGACCTTTCTAGCAATAATGGATGCACCAACAGGAGTAGACATCTCATATGGCTCCCACAACAACTCTGGTTTAACATGAAACTTTTTAGCAACAAAAGGAGTAACAAAAGAGAGTCATACCTAGGTTTATCAATGTATACATATAAAAATCAAAGACTTTTAACATACCGATGATGACATTAGACACCTAATCTACCCCTTGTCTCCTTTGAAAAGTGTAGAATCGAATATTCCTTAGGGCTTTACCTTGTTGACGTCCAATTCCTCTAGGACCTGCATTTGCACCTTAGCCTATTGGATGGCCATCTCTAATCTTGTTGCGACTATAAGGACAATCATTCATCTTATGACCTACTTCTTCACAACTATAGCAAGCATTGATGTTCCTTAAACATCGGTCATCATGGCCTCTACCATAT
Organism: Solanum sejunctum; assembly: GCA_025642045.1. Classification (NCBI taxonomy): domain Eukaryota; kingdom Viridiplantae; phylum Streptophyta; class Magnoliopsida; order Solanales; family Solanaceae; genus Solanum; species Solanum sejunctum. The sequence continues at coordinate 6,459 of JAOTQJ010146419.1, read as the reverse complement.
CTTGGGAATGTAGGATTAGGCACCACATAACTACCACCTTGGACCCTTGGTTTTTCATTAGAAAACCTTCTATTAGGAGCATTTCAAGACCATTGGCGTTGATGAAACCGGCCACCCTTGGGACCTTGGAATCTACCATCAAAATGGTCTTTCTTGGCCTTACCAATTCTCTTCGTTCTCATTTTTGCCCCTCCAATAGTTAGACATAAGTCGTGACATAGGACAAGTCCATATCACCTATCAACATAGTGCTACGACACTCCTCATTCACTAAATTGGATACACCCATCAAAAACTTATTTATCCTAGACCTTGCCTCGGCCACTAATGGTGGAGCATATTCGGAGAGTTGGTTAAACTTGAGGGCATACTCCTACCGCTTATAGACCCCTGCTTTAAATTCATTAATTCCATTATTTCAGCCTCCCTTATCTCAACAGGAAAGAACACGTTGAGAAATGCCACCTTAAACTCCTCTCAAAGGATTACACTATTGTTCCACTTCTGTACTTTCCATTGAGCAAATCATATTTAGACCCATGGAACTCCGGTGGGCTTGTTCTTGTGAAATACCTCGCCCTAGAAGCTGCAGTAGGAGCATGAGGGACTTGGGCCCCTTGAATGATTTGATTAGTCATGGATTAAGCTAGCATGGTGATAACGTCCTAGAACTCTTCCTGAGTCGATTGTTGTTTAGGTGAAAGAGCTCTTCTTCCTCTTGGAATAGGCATGATCTAGCATAGCAAAGAACAGTCATTAAGGGAAAGGCTTACCTTAGCTTTTATGGCATGACATAGACTAAGAAAAGGGAAACATTTTCTTAAATGCCTTATAGCCTTTTGGTCAAAGTTGTGGTACACTTCACAACCATGAACAAGACTCTAATCGACGCGGTATATTGGATGTTGACGACCATTAAAGACCTAGTACTCTGATACCATGTTTTTCAAGACCCAAGCCTAGGGCCTCAATGTGACATGACAAATGAAAATGAAACGACCCCCAAAAGTTGCCTGAAAATGTATCTTGAAAGTACCTGGAATCATAATTTTCATATATCTCAAAATCCATGCCTAATATCAAAATACAATTTCATATTCTTGTTTAGGAGGTCCAACTGAGTGGGAAAAGGGTCTAACCCTGATTTAAGAGGAACCATTTCAAAATTTAAAAATAGAAAAATTAATTTTTGGTGAGGTTTTCACGCCCCTAGAGCGACGCGTCAAGGGCACGCTTTAGTTTATTTTTGTGGCCAGTTTCTATCTTGTTCCAAGAACTTTGGGTCTTGGGCTTAAGTGTTCCTATGCTTAAATTGTCTATACATAGCCTTATTTCACCCTCATATCATTCAAGATATTCCTGAATACTCACCCAAATACTTAGACAATATTTTCTCTCCTAATTTATAGTCTGAAAACTCATCTTGTTTCAAATTATTCACTCAAGGTTTAAGTCTCCTTCTCAAATATTCATCAAGCTATTCTCCAAAGCTATGGTATATGGTTTTTTTCCTGGGTTCCTTTCAGCCATGATACCCAAGTTTCCTTTTGCCCTAAATTGCATGATTTAAAGTTGATTTACTCATGTGTCTTAGCTATTATGAATTTCACTGCACATTATGTTGAGATTTCATGAAATTATGATTGTTTTAGTATGTTTGAAGATATGAATCTAAGATCTAATGTGAGATTTGATGAAGGATTTTGATGTATATTGCTTGAGGGTATTTCAAAGTATCTATTAATAATTTTACACTAATTTTTTACTATTGAATTGCATGGTTTTACACTAGCACTACACACCAACCAAGTGTTCAATAAAATGTCTAGATATGGTTTTGTTGAGAATTGAATGCTCAATGCATGTCTTATGAGTTGAATGACTATACGATGATGAGAAGAATATATGTATATAATATTATCTCTGTGATGTTGGGAAAATGATCAAGACTCACTCAGGAGTTTGTAGGCTCAGCTAACCTTATTGAGGGGTTTGTTCCTCGATCGCCTCGCTCAGGAGGTGGTAGGCCTATGCAACCATGTTGATGGGTTTGTACCTTTATAACCATGTTAGGGTATTTATACCTCTATCAACCACGTTGGGGGGGTTGTAGCTCATCAACCACATGAAGGGATTTGTACCTCATACGCCTCTCTAAGGAGGTAGTAGGGCTTGGATTGCACTAAAGTGGTCTCTCCTTATACATTGATTATGTTGATTTATCATGGTTTTACATCAACCATCATTCATACAAGTCATATTGCTATAGGCTAATTTATTGCTATGTTATGTATTTCGATTATGATGTCTATCTATTGTTGCATTGTATCCCAAATACTAAGTACATTCAAATATACTAATGCATACTCTATACCTACATAATGTCACCTTGTAATAGCTAGAGCCCCGCCTGAGCATCCCTATCTATGTGGTTGGTACAATTCCACTCAAGCTTGTTAGTGAGTCCTCCATTCTGAGGAAGGAAGTTACTAGTGTGTCACACTATGTTCTAAGACTATCCTATCCTTTTTTTATGCAAATGTTGACTATTATGGTGTTTTCGGCTATTTTTCTTGTCCCCGACTCTTATCTACGTAGTAGAGGTGTTGTTAGACATATCATGTGTAATGTCATGAGCTTTAAATCTCTTTTGACTCTTGACGTTTATGATATGGAAGTTGTCCCTTATCCTTGTTACCCTTATTTTACACTATCATTGTTGTATTTTATTGCTTCCATGACTAGGGATGTCTAAGAATATGTTAGAAGGCTTGCTTGGAATCCCTTCTGGTTCCCCTTGCGCTATGTCACGTTTAGGCCCTAGGCTAGGATCGTGACAAATTTGGATTAAAGTACTAGGTTGTTACATCCTTAGAGTCTAACACATCACGTCGATTACAGTCTTGTGCATGGTTGTGTTATGCTTCATAACTATGAGCAATAGGCTATGAGGCATTTAGGAATTGTTTCACTTCTTCATACTCTATGTCATGTTATAGAAGATGAGGTAAGTTTTTTTCCTAATGGTTTTCCTATGTTATGCTATATCATGCCTAACACGTGAGAGAGAAGAGATCACACACCTGAGGGGCAATCTGCTAATAGATAGCTTTGGCATGCTCTCACTTTACTTACACAAGTTGTGGCTAACCATGACAACTAAGGGGGCCAATCCCTTCACGCTCCTACAGTGGTATCTTGGGTGAGAGATTTCATGAGGATGAATCCCCTAGAATTCCATGGGTTAAAGGTGAGTGTGAGCCCTCAAGAATTTATTGATGAGGTCTGTAAGATTTTGGCTATCATAGGTATGAGGCTAGAGGATAAGGTGGAGTTTGCAGCATACCAACTAAAAGGGATAGTACAAATATTATACAACCAATTAATGGAGAAAAACTGAGTCAATAATGTGGTTCTATGGGAAGAGTTCAAGGTGGCCTTTCTTAATAGGTTCTTCCCTCTTGAGCTTAGGGAAGCTAAGTTGGTGGAATTTATTAATTTGAGGAAAGGGTCTATGAGTGTGAGGGAGTATGTCCTCTAGTTAAACCAACTTTCAAAGTATGCTCCACACTTGGTGGCCGACTCAAGATCTAGGATGAATAAATTTTTTATTGTTGTTTTCGACTTGGTGAGTGAGGAGTGTCGGTCTACCATATTGATTAGTGACATAGACTCATCATGTTTGATGACCTATATCAAACAAATGATAGAGGGAAAGGTGAGTAAGAGTAGGAGTCATGAGGACAAGAGGGTCCTATTTGAAGGGAAAGTCCCAAAGTTGAAAGGGTGGTCGGTTCTATAATGGTTTTCTCATGCATTGCAAAAGAGGGTTGCCAATGATTTTCCAAGGGCTCAAGGTGTTGGAGGTGTGTTTCCTAATGGTAGGTGTAAGAAATATTATAGGGGTCATAGTGGCTCATGCTTAAGGGATACTAATGCTTGCTACGTTTATGGGGATGTTAAGCACAAGGTAATGGACTCCTCCCAAAATCGTAATGATGGTAAGGAGGTTCATCCATAAGGTGCTAATGCAGTTCCTTTTGGGAAGAGCTGGCCACCAAGATGGTGCCCCAAGGAACAATCAATTTTTTGCTTTTAATGGATTGGTTGCATGCATACTGATGCTTTTATTTATTGAAGAACCTGTAGGTTCAGATTCTAATTCCCGAATAAACTCGTCTTTGAGTTGGAAAGTCATGTTATGGTGGTCAAGGGTAGGTTCATATCATGCATTAAAGCCAGTAAGATGATCTTCAAGGGGTGTCTTGACTATCTTGTGAATGTTAAGGATGTACAGTCCAAAGACCTTCCTATAGAGTCAGTTTCAGTTGTAAATTAGTTTTTTGATGTCTTTACAAATGACCTTCCTAGTGTTCCTACCAAAATTGAAATAAAGTTTAATATAGACCTCCATCCCGATACTGAACCCATCTCTATTCCCCATTACTGTATGACCCAAGCAGAGTTAAAGGAGTTGAAGGAGCAATTAAGGGATTTGTTAGAGAAGGGTTTCACTAGGCCTAGCCAATCACCTTGGGGTGCTCTAATATTGTTTGTGAAGAAGAGGGATGAGTCTCTTAGAATGTGTATTGACTACTGCAACATAAAAGGGTTAGCATCAAGAATAGGTATCATCTTCCAAGGATTGATGACCTTTTTGACCAATTGCAAGGGGCTAGCTATTTCTCCAAGATTGATCTTCGGCCCAGGTACCATCAAGTGATGGTGAGGTAGTGTGATATTTCAAAGATGGCCTTCCATACTACATATGGGCATTATGAGATTGTTGTGATATCATTTGGGTTGACCAATGCACCAGCTATCTTCATGGATCTTTTGAAAAGGGTTTAGAAACCATGCCTTGATTCATTTGTTGTGGTCTTCATTAATGACATTTTGATATATTCACATAAAGAGGAGGACCATATGGGTCATTTAAGGGTAGTGTCGGAAAGGTTGATGGAAGAGAAATTGTATGCTAAATATGAAAAATGTAAATTTTAGTTGAAGGAGATTGGCTTCCTAGGTAATGTAGTGTCTGGAGATGGCTTTAAGATGGATTCTAAGCAGACAGATGTGATTTGAAATTGGCCTAGACCATTGACCCCATCAGATATTAGGAGCTTCTTGGGCTTAGCGGGTTACTATTAGAGATTTGTGAATGGGATTTCTTCTACTGCTTCTTCGATGACAAAATTGACTCAAAAGAAGGCTAAGTTTGTATAGATCAATGAGTGTGAGAAGAGCTTTCAAACATTTAAAGATAAGATTGTGTCTACTCCTATATTGTCACTACTAGAAGGAAAAGAGGGATTTGTTGTGTATTGTGATACTTCTAGAGTTGGTTTGGGTTGTCTTCAAATGGAAAATGGTAAGTTCATAGCCTATTCTTCTAGGAAACTCAAAGTGCATGAAAAGAACTATCCTACCCATAATCTAGAACTAACCGCTGTGGTATTTGTATTAAAGATATGGCGTCATTATTTTTATGGGCTTTATGTTGATGTGTCCACCGATCATAAGATCCTCCAATATGTTTCCACCAAAAAGGATCTTAACTTTAGGCAAAGAAGGTGGTTAGAACTTCTTGTGAAATATGATATAAGTGTGTATTCTCATCCTGGTAAGACTAATGTGGTGGCGAATTCTTTGAGTAGGGTATCTATGGGTAGCCTAGCTCATGTTGATAGTGATGATGAAGGGATAACTATAGAGGTCCATCGGTTGGCTAGGTTTGGAGTTAGGTTAGAAAAAGATGATAATGGTAGTGTTGTTATTGTTGACAGTTCTAAATCTTCATTGGTTGAGGAGATGAAAGCTAAGCAAGATCTTGCCCCATCTTTGTTATATTTGATATCATTGGTAAAAGATGGTAAGGTAGAGGTTTTCTCCCAAAGGGGACATGCTACCCATAGCTAATTGTGTGTGTCTTATGTTGATATATTGAAGGAAAAGATTCTTGATGAGGCTTATGGTTCTTCTTATTCCATTCACCTTGGTTCTTCTAAAATGTATAGGGAATTGAGAGAGGTGTATCGGTGGGGAGGCTTGAAGAGAGACATTCCAAAATTTATTTTCGGTTTCCATAGTCGCCAACAAGTTAAAGTCGAACATCAAAGGTCAGGTGTCCTAACCTAAGACATACAGATTCCTACTTGAAACTGAGAAGAGAGTAATATCGATTTTGTTGTTGGGTTGCCCAAGACTAGAAAGAGTTTTGATTCCATATGGTTTGTGGTTGATAGGATGACAAAATTAGCCCATATTTTACCAGTTAAGACTACATATGGGGTTGAAGATTATGCAAGGTTGTACACTCATAACTTGGTAAGGTTGAATGTGGTTCCTTTGTCCCTCATGTCAGATCATGGTGCACAATTCACTTCACACTTTTGGAGGGCTTTCGAAAGAGGTATTGGAACCAAGGTAAAGCATAGTATGACCTTTCACCCTATAATG
>JAOTQJ010146410.1:0-34315 GCA_025642045.1 Solanum sejunctum | reverse complement strand
AATTCAGAGGACAATATCTATGTTTTTATGCGATGTATTAAAGACTCTCTTCCTTTATTGTATACTTTGATTATGAGGGTGAGCCCAATTGCTTGTCTTGGCCCCCGCTCTTATCTATATAGTAGAGGTCTTGTTGGATATGTGATGTATCTATGCTATGAGCTTTGATTTTCTTTTGACTCTAGTTGATTATGATATGAAATATGTCCTTTAGCCCCCGATTATCCGTATTTACTATCTTCTTTTGTTAGTTTACTTGCATTTGCTACCAAGGATGTGTAGTGATATTCTAAGAGGCTTGTTTGGAGTCCCTTCGGGTTCCCCATTTGCCGGTAACGTCTACGGCTTAGGCTTGGGTCATGACAATGCCTATCATATCAGATTATGGAACCCAATTTATTGCTCACTTTTGGAAATTATTTCAAAAAGGACTTGGCACTAAGGTGAAGTTAAGTACCGCTTTCCATGCTCAAATCGATGGGCTAGCCAAAAGGATAATTCAAACTTTTGAAGACATGTTGAGGACTTGCATGTTGGAATTTAAGGGTAATTGAGATGATCATCTACCACTTACCAAGTTTGCCTATAATAATAGTTTTTATGCTAGCATTGGTATGGCAGTGTTTGAGGTTTTGTATGGGAGAAGGTGTAGATCCCCAGTGGGATGGTTTGAGTTGGGTGAGATGACATTGATTGGTCCGAATTTTGTGATGGAAGTCATATAAAAGGTGAAGTTGATTAGGGAAAGGTTAAAGATGGTTCAGAGCTTCCAAAAGTCTTATTCGAATGTTAGAAAGAGGGATCTTGAATTTCATATCGATGATTAGGTATATGTCAAGGTTTGTCCTATGAAGAATGCATTTCGATAAGAAGGGCAAGTTGAGTCCCCAGTATATAGGCCATTATGAGATAGTTGAGTAGATTCGCAAGGTGGCCTATAGAATGGATTTGCCATTAGAGATGAGTCCTATTCACCCGGTCTTCCATGTGTTAATGTTGAGAAAGTTGATTGGTGATCCTAGTTCAATCATGCCCTTGGAAGGTGTCAAGGTTGAAGAGAACTTGTCGTATAAAGAAGTTTTAGTTGAGATTTTGGATAGACAAGTAAAATGGCTTCATAACAAGGATGTGCTTCAGTTAAAGTGCTTTGGAGGAATCAACATATGGACGATACTACATAGAAGGCAGATACGGACATGATGAGGCAATATCCTTATCTTTTCCAACATACTCAAGCTTAAGGTATTAGGTTCCTTCTATTCTCAATGGTCCTAACTCTTTCACTCATATGTTTCATGATATGACATACATACACGTGTATGAAAATGATTTAAAGGATGTTTTGACATTAGTTTTAATGATATTATGATGTTCAAGTAATGAGTTATGCATTGTGTTCCCATGTTAAAATGTCTCATGTTCAAGTCAAGCCTTTCTAGCTAGTCCATTTCTCATTTGAGGACAAATGTTCTCAAAAGGGAGATAATATAAGGACCTAGATCTCGTGAGACTTTATTGATGCTTAAAATCAAGTTTCTAGAGGTGTGTGACCTATGGGGGATACTTATGTATGGCTTTTCATGGCTTAAGAAGGGATTTTAGGCTTGTTTGCCCTCTATGGTTCCTCCGATGAGCCATGGTCCTCACCATTGGCCATAGAAGGGATGCTTTCTAGGTACCCTAGCATTCCAACCAAGAAATTGGCTAATATAGCCACCAAGAGGCACTGCACGAGCCCTGCAACCCGCCACGAGCTATGATGGGGTCTCATGGTACCCACCACGAGCCACAGTGAGGTGTTTCATGAAGCCCTCGTCCTAAAATATGCTTCTAAGTATAAAATTATCGTCTCAGACTTATGACGGTCCATGTTGTATTGCATTGACCGTGGTGCCCTTTCACGGGCCACCTAGTCTCTTTTTAGTGCTCGTTTCATTAATGGATTTCTCACAATTTTAGTGATTTTTAAAGGTAGTTTGTGACTTTCTAACCTATCCTAAACCCCTGAAAAGACCTACACTACTTCATTCTTATTTAAATTCATTCATTACACTTTGAACTATAGAAATTGTCTCTTCTAAGAACTCCTCTCAAGTGTGCCGCTGGAGATTCAACTTCGAGCTCAAGAAAGGGTCTTCTTCTCAAATCAATTTCATCTAGATATATAAGGTATGTGGGATTGATTCATGGTCCCTTTCAACCATGAAGACCCCAAACACTTTTTACTTCTTAATTTATGAATTTCAAACTTACTTTGAATATGTGTCCTTTAAATAAATGTTGATTTGATTAAATTGAGATATGAGCTATATTTAATTTATTTTTTTAAAGTGATTTAAGCCCTAGTATGTTGAATTACATTGATATTATCAAGGTTTGAATATGCATGTCCCTTTAAATTTTGAATATAGGCATGAGTAATTTCAAGTATGCTTTAAATGTGAATTTCTTCATGAATTTTACTTTGATTTCATCTTATATTTATTATTTTAAGTATTAATCTATATTGCTCATGTTATTCTCTCATCATTCGTGGCATATACATGCATAAACATTGGTTTTCATGAAGTTTATGAAGTGGGTTTTATGTCTATGAATATGATTTTAAGTAGAGTATGGTTATGACATGATATGTGATCATATAATGTCTATGATATGGCTCTTTGAGCAATTATGGGTGTTAAACTTATATGTACAAGTATGAAGGAGCTATTCCTATGCATGAAAGTATGACATGAAGTATGATTTGACTTTTTAGCCAAGTATGCATGATTATGAAGTATGTTTGGCTTTCAAGTGTAAGTATGCATGAAAATGATTTGAAAGACTTATGCCTCCTTTTAAGCATGTATATGTGTATGTATTCTCGTGATATGATGACTTAGCACCGAGTGGGCTTGTGTGAGATGGATATGCCAATTCAAGTTTCTCAAATTTTGTAAGGAAAGAAACTATATTATCTCTTTTGATTGATTATATTATATATGTTATTTACATATTATGTCATTAATAATTGATATTTGCAAAACAACTATAGTTGAAGTCAATTTTAATTTTATATGAAATACAAAAAATCAATAAATTGTAATATTAAAGATTCACATATCTATGGGTACAAATACTATAGAACACTTATTTATTTTATTTACAGAAATATATTTATTTTAATAACACATATTATTTATGTGTTTATATATATATTATCATGGTGTACACGTGCAAAAAAACGGTGCTTTAAATTAGTTTATTCGTAAAAGTGTATTTGATTTTTGTAAAAACTAATACAAGATTCAGAGAAATAATAAAAAGAAAATATTCAAATTATTTGTATGGAATTGGATTTAACCAAAATTTTGATTATTCCATTGATGCAATTTAAATCCATTTTCTGGCCGATCAATTTTTTATTGTGATAATAAATTATATGATTCAAATTGTTTGTCCCAAACCCTAAATGGGTTATGAAGCTTCCCTTCCCTTTAGTTGATTTCTCTTTCCCAAACCCCAAATGTTGATAATTGTCTTCTCAAAGTTCATTGATGTACTCAATAATATGCACTACCAGAAAACTTGATAGATCACCTGTTTGCTTAAAAGTTGTCTCACTTACCATTTCTGTCCTTTCTACACCTTTCCTGCTAGTGTTGCTTTTAAGTATCTCTACTTCAAATGTACACTTCTGTTACATAATGAAAGTTTAAAGAGATTTAACTTATTTATATTTATATCCAATGATGGTGTAATAGAATTGATTAACATTGATTATCTATGTGGTCTAACAGTTGAGACAGTTGCAAGCGTGATCAGCATCCCTCGTGTCATCATCCTCTCCTTTCTTTAATGCGTCACCGTTGAGCCGAGCACTGAATCCAGTCATTCATGATTTGTTCTTTGCAAAGTATAGAAATAGACCTTTTATTTCTCCACAAAAACCAACCAAAAATCTAGGCAGAAAAAATTACAAAAAGTCGAGGAATTTAATGATCATAGGATCTGAGCCTCTCACAGAAATACAAGATACAACTGCGTACAATTGACCCTTCTGATCAGGTTCTTCCTCAAATTTTGCACATAACGGGAGCTTTAGCATACTGAATTTGCCCATTTTAAGATCTATTGAGTGACTTTTATAAATTATTAATAATCAATTTGACACAACATATCATGTAACACTTCTCTAGAAGGTATAAGATTTATAATTTTAGAAGAAAAAGAAAAGTATTAGGGAATATGTACCTTTGACTAGAAAGATCAGAATTTGATTCCTCACCAAATTGAAGATTTTAATAGTAATGATTTGTCAATCCTCAGGATTTACATGAATATCCAAATAAAAATTAATACCGGCTCCAAAGTGAGTATCCGACACAGATAAAAAACAATTGTCATATTTATTTTTATTTTTTGATTATTTTAAAAATATTAGTTTAGAGTACGTATTTTGCACTAGCGTAGCACATAAGGACACAATTATCTAAAGTAGAATATTTTAATGAAGGGCAAAAAATTCAACAATATTATTAAGAGCCGTTGTACTTTTAATATATTAGTTGTTCAACCCTTATAGCCTTACACGTTAAATTTATCTCTTTTTTTTTAAAAAAAATAAGAATATTCTTTTACCTATTTTTGGACAATTTTTAGAACATTTTTCGCATTTATTTTGAAGGATTTTCGATTTTTTTTTTATCAATTTTGTTTTAGTTGAAAGAGGATTTTTCTTGTAAAAATTAAACTATAATAAGAAATTTAACATCATTTAATCATATCACTTTTTTTTAAAAAAAATATGAATAAATATAGGCTAATGTATTGCACTAGATTTTTGTAATTAGTAATTGACTTTCTCATCTTTGAGTACAAATACTATTGAAGTAATTTAATTGACTTTCTCATCTTTGCAGGTTCACCATATATTCGTTACTGCATCAGAATAATAATACTTATTTATTTTATTTACATGAATATATTTATTTTAATAATAATAATTTTTTATATATATAAAATTTATTTTATTCATGTGACATATACGTCCAAACTAGTTCTTCATAAAATCGTAATTGATTTTTAATAAAAACTAATACAAGATTTTAAAAAAATAATAAAAAGAAAATACTCAAATTATTGGTAGGGAATCAGATTTAATTTTGATTAGGGTGAATTATTTTTGTTTCCATCAGCACCGACCACCATGGTCCGTTGTCATTCTGTTGATGCCGATGAAAATTAATTTTTGGGCCGATTAATTTTTATTCTGATGATTAATTATATGATTCAAATTACTTATCTAAAACCCTAAATGAGTTATCAAGCTTCCCTTCCCTTCAGTTGAGTTCTCTTTCTCTCAGTTTCACATTTTTTTTATAGACTGTGAAGTATTTAATTTGGGACCTTTTTAATGAAGATGGAGCCTTGGATTCGAAAAGGAGAGTAGAGGTATTTTTGATGTACTTATTCTAAGAAATGTGATAATTTAATTGATTAATACATCGAATATTTTTTTTTCTCTCTCTAGAACTTTTTTCTCTGATTTTTTCAGAACAAAAACCTAGCTTTCTGACTGCTGTCGGCCGCGGCTACTGGTGGCTATGACCACTACGCCAATTGGTCAAACCCCCACTGGGGCTTGTCAACCCACACAACCTAACCCTACTAGCACTAAATTGAACTATGCTGATGTGTTGAAGCCACCAACACTCATAGTGAAGCCAATTCCCATCAAGCCTGTGACATATCTTCATGGAGAGCCCATAATAATATGGGACGAAAAGGAGATAGAACAAATGATTGTGAATGAAAACTTACAATACACAATTATTGGCAAATTCTCATATGGATGGAGAGACATACAAAAATTGCATAAGAATATTCCTAAACAATGTGAACTTCGAGGAGAATGTAACATAGGGGCATTGAGTGCTAGACATATTCTCATAAGACATCTTGTGTGGAGGACTATGTAAAACTTTTGTCCAAGTCAACCTTCTACATTACACTGTGAAACTGGACATACACAATGAGATCTTTGAAATAGGACCCCCTGTTCAAACCGTAGGAGGAAACTACGATTGTAATTGCATGGATCTCATTCCCAGCACTCCCCCCTATTTCTTTGGCAAAGAGGTTGTTTTATCTCTTGCATCTGCAGCAGGGAAGCCATTGCAGGTAGATATGACAACCAAAAATCAAACAAGCTTGAGCTGTGCCCGTGTTAAGACGGAGGTTGATCTTCTAAAGGAATTTTCTAAGCGTATTGACATGGGTTTTAGGAAGAAGTCTGCGGAGATTGTTTAGAAATGAATTAACATCAATTAAAATCATTTGCCAAAGTACTATCAAACATGCAAACTCCAGGGTTATGACGAAGAAGGATGCTATGTTTTGCACCCGAAGCTATACCAACAGAACAAGGATGATGTTGTGGAAATCGAGGGTAAAGCAACATGGGATAATAAAGAGGAGGATAAGGAGGACAAACAACAAGGTGAGAAGGTATTGAGAAACAAAGATGAACAAAACGAAGGAAATAATGGGTGGCAAAAGGTGAAAGGGAGACGGTTGCAAGAATGGAAAGCCAATCAAAAGTAGAAGGGGTTGGAAACTGCAAATCAATTTGGTGCATTAACGGAGAATGATGGTGATGATAAGAACAATGATAAGGGGTGAAGTCTTGAAAGAAACAACAAATAATAAGAAGTAGGTAAATAAGAAATTTGTAACACAAAATAACAATAGAGAGGGGGAGATCAGTGAGGATAAGGGGAAAGTGGTAGTCCCATAGGACAAAACAGGTGGTGATAGTGACCAACCCATCAATATTGATGCTGATGAGGGAGGGGGTTAGAAGCGGAAGTAAGTAAGACAAATTCACAAGATAAGGGAGATAGTGTGGAAGTAATTGAGAAAGTGTCTGATGTTGGGTCCACCAACAAAAGCACATATGCTAATACTGATAGTCAAATGTCAGTGCATAGGGCACCTAAAGAAGATAAAGAGAAGGAGGTTGATAGTAGATGGGAAAACATGGAAGAAGATCACAAGATTTGCAGGATATACAATAAGACACAACTAGACATGCAGATAGATAGGGGACATGCAGGAGATGATGATTATAATGCAAATGCAACTGTTGTTGCAAAAAAAGGGCATCTGTCACCTAGACAGCCTAGGTACTGGGGAGCACATCCACAAAAGGGCAGTCTAGAGTCCCTTTACAAGTAAGAACAAGGAGTAGAGATAGAACTGACAATAAATCTCAATGATTGAGAAGCTTATATTTTGGAATATTAGATCTATTAAGTCTCAAAAGTCATTTGAGAGACTAATGGATTTAAATAGAAGAAATAGATACTCTTTCATAGCAATTATGGAGGCTTTTCAACCAGCAGAGGAAATGAAGATATATAAAAGGAGTCTTGGGTTTCATAATGCATATTGTATTTGTTTGTAAAAGATATGACTATTTTGGAAGGAGGACTGGGTATAACATGGGATTAGGGACACTGGTCAATAAGTGACCATCAGATTCTCATGCAATCAGAAGTTTTTTAGCCTCACATCAGTGTATGCTAAATGTCTTGCTATGGAAATGTTAGAGCTTTGAAAGGAGCTGTAAGATATTAGAGACATAATTCATGATCCCTGGTTGGTTGGTGGAGACTTTAATGTTATCCTAACTGAGGAAGAGAAGCAAGGTAGACTACCCTTCACCAATGCTGAGGCTCAGGATTTTCATATTGTATTATCTCCTATGCATTGATAGAACAAAATATTAGAAATAGCTCCTACGCTAGGTGGAATGGGAGGGTTTGAGATGAATGTATATTTAAGAGACTAGATAGAGTCCTAGTGAATCAAGAATTTCTACAGATCCTTCCCACAAGTCAAGTTCATCACTTGATCAGACAAGGTTCTGACCATGCCCCACTCCCTGTGACATGCAATTCTCAAGAAGAGCTTGTGCAGAGACCTTTCAAGTTTCTTAATTTTTGGGTAAGGCATCATAGTTATTTGCAAGTGGTGAAGGCAAATTGGCTAATTGACTTTACTAGGGACCCTTTCACTAAGTTTGCAGCTAATATGAGGAAATTTAAAAAGGCCTTAGCTTAGTGGAGTAAGGAGACTTTTGGAGATGTCTTTAAAAGGGTGGTGGATTTGGAAGCTCAAGTTCAACTGAAAGAAGCACAGCTGAAGACTTTCCCAACCCCAGAGAGCCGGGAGGAGCTAAATTGGGTGACAGCAGAGCTTAGAAGGTACTATCTTTTTGAAGAAGATTTTCTGTGGGGAATATTATTACTATGGGGAAAAATATTGGAGCAGAGGCTATTGTTTTTTTTGAAAAATAGTTCAACGAAGAAGGGGTCGCTATAGACTATGGCATGTTAGATTGTGTTCCTGCTCTAATCACTAAGACACAAAATATGGAGTTCACCTAGGTGCCAGACCTTGATGAGGTGAAGAGGATTGTTTTTCTAATGAATGGTGATAGTGTGTATGGTCCTGATGGCTTCTTTTGGGGGGCTTTATCAGCATTGCTGGGATATTATTAGGGAGGATGTCACTATGATGATTAAGGCATTTTTTTGTGGTTTCACCCTTCCCAGGGCTATTACCCACACTAATTTGGTCTTGATCCCTAAGAAAGAGAATGTTAAGCATATGGGGGATCTCAGACCTATTAGTTTGAGTAACTTTGTCAATAAGATCTTCTCCAGGCTCTTATTGGAGAGAATGTCTAGTATTATTCCACTTATAATTTCACCTAATCAAACTGGGTTTGTTAAAGAAAGAAACATTTCTGAAAATGTCCTTTTAGCTCAAGAGATCATAAGGGACATTAATAAGATGAATAAAAGTCATAATGTGGTGCTCAAACTAGACATATTCAAAGCCTATGATAGGGTCTCATGGGTTTTTATGACAAAGGTGCTGAGAAAGTTTGAGTTTTCTAAACCTTGACAGACTTGGTATGGTGGCTTTTACGTAATAACTGGTATTCTATGCTGGTGAATGGGTAGTCATATGGGGTTTTCCAGTCTAGTAGGGGGTTAAGAAAGGGGATCCATTGTCTCCTATATTGTTTATTATTGCAGTTGAAGTAATGACTAGAAGTCTCAACAAATTGTTTCAAGATGATAGATTTGTGGGCTATGGTTTGCCTAAATGGAGCCCTCAAATAAATCATCTTTCATATGCTAATGACACCATAATTTTTGGATCGGGTGATTGTTATTCAATGAAGAGAGTAATGATTGTATTGTGTTAGTATGAACAGGTTTTTGGACAGCTGATAAATAAAGACAAAAGCTTTTTCTATCTACATGAAAGTACTCCTATTGGGATTTGTATAAGGTGAGGAAGCTAACAGGCATAAAGATGGGTAATTTTCCATTTACATATCTGGAATGCCCTGTTTATATGGTAGAAGGAATGCTACTCATTTTGAGAAACTATTGAGAAAGATTGCAAGAAGAATTGGGGGTTGGCATAACAAATTCCTATCATTTGTGGGTAAGTATATATTGATTAAGCATGAGTTGTAATCCATGCCCACCTACTTACTTGTAGTAATGAGCCCTCCCAAAAAAGTGATTAATCAAAGTCATCAGATTTTTACATCTTATTTTTGGAGTAAAGCTGGGGAGAGCCAAAGGAAAACACTAGGAAGAGTGGTAGGATCTCTGTCTACCAAAGGAAGAAGGGGAATTAGGACTCAGATCTTTGCATGATATTTCAAAGGCTCTGTTTGCAAAACTATGGTAGATCTTTGGAACTTCCACAACCTCAACATGGAGTCATTATATGTAGAATAAATATTACAAGAAAGATTACCCAAGTATTGCTAAATTTCATGGGGATTTATAGATATGGAAGAGAATGGTGGATATTAGGAAGAAAGTTGAGCATGAAATTTGGTGTCAATTATAGGCTGGGAATTCTAACTTTTGGTTGGATAATTAGACACAACAAAGAGCAATGAACTTTACAGAAGAAGGTGGAGGAGAATATGATTGGTAGGTTATAGAATTCATTAATGAAGAGGGATGGGATGCATAGTAAATATAGAATCTGATATCATTGGATATATGGAGCATATTACACTAGAAATTACCCTGAGGTTGGACATGGATTTAGTGACTGTCCAGTGTGGATGCCAAGTAGTGATGGCCAATTTAATACCAAACCTGCTTTTGAACTAATAAGAGCAAGAAAACAGAAGAGCTATTGGGTAGACTGTATGTAGATTAAATGGTTGCCTTTCAAATTAGTTTCTTCATGTAGAGGTGCTGGATAAAAAGGATACCAACTGATCATAATTTGCAAAGAATGCATATAAATGTGGTATCAAGAATTCGGTGTTGTGAAGAGTATCAACAGGAGAGCATGTCTCATCTTTTTCTAACCTCTTCCATATCCCAAAAGCTATGGAATTTGCTTCTTATGCAGGTCTATATATTGATGGAATGCAGCTAAACGAAAGCATACAGACATGGTGCGGGAAGCAGATTAATCCAAAGTAGGAGGTGATATTCAATATAGTTTCAATGGTGATAATGTGGGAATTGTGGAAGAAGAGAAATGCTAGGAGGTATGGTAAAGAAGTAAGTGCGCATAGACTCAAGGAACAATGTCTGCAAATAATATATATGTTTGTGAGG
Organism: Solanum sejunctum; assembly: GCA_025642045.1. Classification (NCBI taxonomy): domain Eukaryota; kingdom Viridiplantae; phylum Streptophyta; class Magnoliopsida; order Solanales; family Solanaceae; genus Solanum; species Solanum sejunctum. The sequence goes on along the minus strand of JAOTQJ010146410.1, from coordinate 23,657 downwards.
AATAGGTTCCCATGGATATACTATCTAAGGGACTGGCCTGGTAAGTTAAGCATAATGCAGAACTGCAGACCAAGATTGTATTGCCAACCAGTGGTGTGGAACCTTCCTGAGGAGGGATGACTAAAGTGCAACACAGATGGTGTATGTAGAGGGAATCCAGGACAAAGTTATAAGAAACAACCTTGGAAACCTTGTGTATGTAGAAGCAAAGGTGTTGGGGGTTGACTAATATGGAAGTTGAGGTTAGAGCTGTATTACAAGGTTTAAGACAATGTTGCAATACTGGTAGAGACAATGTCATTATGGAGACTGACTCTAGGGTGCTATAGAAGATGATCTACAGAGAATGGAGGGTCCTATGGAAGGTAAAAACAGAAATAGAGGAGATATAGAAAATAATGGAAAATAAGACAATCAAAGTAGAACATTCCTATAGGGAAGCTAATCAGCTAGCTGACACATTGGCAAACCTAGCTTTAGATGGGAATGGGGTTATACAGTATCAACAGTTTCAAGATATGCCTAGCATATGTAGGAAACTTATCAACATAGATAAAAGTCAAGTCCCATCTTTAAGGATTAAAACAAGTAAAGATCAATAATTAGGGGAGGGGGGAGTCACATAAAATAAAAAATAAGCCAGTAACAATCTCACATACAGGAGGCAATACTATGAGCAACATTCAAGATGGTGGTTTCTGAAAATACAGGAGAGATGAGTAATACAATTATATAGTTTACTGGATTTTCACAGTCTATGCTACTTACATTATGAGCTAATAATTACACAAAATGGACTATGAAAAATAAAAAAATGTGTTATAGAACTTCACAAAATCAGGTGCCCCAAAAACTGACCTTTACAGCCTTATCAGCACGGCATGCTAAAAAGAAAGTTCCTTATCAGCATCCCTATAGTTGCAAGGAAAAGACCAAGTGGCTGGTGAGAACATCAAGGCAATAGCAATACAGAGGGAGGCAATATTACTCACTAGATATGGTTGAAGAATGTGAGCTTGATCCCATGATTAGAAAAGATGTGGATGACAACAGATCTGACAATAAATGGAGGACACAAGATAAGAAGAAAATCCAAATAAAGGTACAGAGAAGGGAGAGAAAGAGACGATGATGCTTACCCCTAATGAAGGCTGGACATACACTGGATGACACATCGTAATGGGGTCGGAGACCATAGTATAGAAGAACAATGATGAACAAGAATTTCCACAGGGTTGACATTGGGAAAGTTTTGGAAACTTCTAGGAGAAGAGTAGATGAGTGGACTAGTATGGTAGTTAGAGTGTACTTAATAGGGTGGGCTAATTTTAAAAGGATGAGATGTATTGCGCTTTCCTATTTTCTATACAGACCATGTAAAATGTTATTCTACTATTCAATAAAATGAGCAACTGAGCTCGAAAATTTATTTTTTAAAAAAGATTTATTTGTTCTTTATATTTTTGGCCTAAGCGAATTGCATTTGAATCTCTATGTTTGTTGCTTTAATCTCTCTTTAATCCTATATGTTATATGAGGAATATAATATATAGGAAGGTAGAGTGCATAGTTTACACAGACTTTATTAGAACCTCCGAGCGATGGAGGGGTTCTTTTCGGTAGACCCCTACATTATATGAGGGATATAATTGCAATTATATATAAGGTAACTACCAATGTCGAAATCAACATTTTCATCTACTAAAGGTTGTTGATTTTAAGCTAGATTCAATCTTACATGCGAGAAAACAATAGTGTTGTAACACTCCACATCTTACAATACTAGTACTATGCAAATGAAACATGATATGATTTGGTCAAATTAGCGCCCATTTTTAAAAGTGCTTGAATATCAAATTAGAGGGTGATATGTATGTCTAACGCTGAAGAGCGTCGAGTGTAAATAAGTTTTATGTCAAATTCAAGAGATCATGACCCTAAACAAAGTGAGAGAATTGAGGTGCTTGTAGGACTTAGGAAGCTAGCAGGAGAGTCAGCTACTTGCTTAGCTTAAATTGCTAGGTAAACGGAGACGAGGACCGATGTCGAATTTGTCCAAGTCCGATTATGAATAAAGTCCTTGTTAAGGGTGTAAATTTATCCCATGTTTTAGAATCATAAATGGACTATATTTTCAACCCAAGAAGTATTTTAAAAGAGCGCAAAGACATCACAATATCTTTAATAATTTAGGCCCAAAAAAACTAAGAGAAAGGGGAAAATGGGCAGCTAAGGCCCATTAGTTTGCAACCCAATAAGGCCCAAGTGAAAGGGAAAAAATGGTACCTTACCAACTTGATAAAATAAGGCTCAAAAGGTAAAATAAAGTAGGCCAAAATAATCCTTTAAAAGGTGTTATAAGCAGCAAATTTAATTCATTCTTAGACTTGGAAATTTTAGCTTTCACAAAGCTTCTTTATTCTTCTTTCTTGACTTTGTAAAGCAGCCAAAAGAAGCTTTGAGGGTTCTTAAGGAGGACCTCAACCTTGAAAGTAAAGGTAAGTGACTACAGTTGTATATTTTAGTAAGGTTTCATTATGAAAAACAAGAAACTATGCTGGTTAGGTATATGCCAAAAAATTTGGACAGCATGTGTCCTAAAAATTGTTGTGAACTTTTGTTGTCATTCAAGAGGATTTTCTCTTCTTAGTAAGCTAAATTATAAAGTAAGACTTATGTTCTTAATAAGAAATTGTTTGTTAGTGATGTAACTAAGCTATTGTACCACTTTTACAGTCCGTGAAAGTGAGTTCTTATCTGATATCGCAATTGTACTCTTAGTAGGAACTTGTGGTCTTATTGATGGAAGGCTATTGCCTTATGTCCTTCATGACTGCTTTGGTACTATTATAAGATAATTTTAGGGATATTTATTTGTATATATGGGTTGAGGACAATTTGGGTAAAGTTGAGACAGGTTTGGGATTATCGACGTCAAAATGTGGCGAAGGGACGTAATGTTATGCCGCCTATTTGTATGTTGTGTAGAATTATTATGTGTTGTGCTTTGTAGGCTGTTATAAGACTATTATAGTACTAAAACAAGCTACACATGATATGTATATGATAATGTGTATTAGAAAATATGTGATTAGGGGTGGAAAGGTTGAAAGAATACGCTCGAGTTTATAATTATATGCTTGCTGCCCGTATGTTATTTTTTTATAAGATTGGGATGCCAAGATGCATATATTGGCTGGTAATGCTAGTTTTATCTATATTGTAGATAAATATTTAGGGGAAGGAAAGGTTACCGTGATGTAATAACGAGGTTGTACAGCAAGGTATATAAGGCTATTTGAGTTCATATTATGTGGCATGAAACATAGATCCCTACTTGGCACATAAAGGCACTTACCAACTCTGAAATAACTATTAACTATGTCTCTAATATTTGACATGTTCATATCCTCTCATACATAGTCACCTTCAAATCTGCATACATATGTGGATACCAAGTTACGTGGGTTCTTGTTGCTAAATAAAGTTCACGAGTTATTTCTTCTCATACGCATTTCATTATTTATGTAATTTACTCTTTTCATTGTCATCTTGTCTTGTATGATTATATACATGTCACATGCTATATCTATAGTCCTACAGCTTTAATATTGTGATCACCAAAAGAATCATCTCAAAGGTAATTGAAAGGTAAAGTATATTGTTTATTGATGGGTGGTAACCCGAGGTGTGGAAGATTCACCTAGCCAGGGTCGATCCTATCATGGGGGGTAGCCTAAGGGGTTAAAGGAAAGTCTAGCCAGGGCTAATCCCAATATAGATTTATCACTGATTAGCTGGTTATTTATATTACTTGTTGTGCGCAGATTATACAGTAAAAGTAAAGTAATAAAAAGAACATATAGTACATGATCCCATAGTATAACTATGGGTGGTCTCTTATCCTACACCTATGCATAGTTTCATTTGAGTTGTTGCTTCATATATAGTGTTTATTGCCTTACATATTCAGTATATTATCTCATACTGACGTCCGTTATGGGGGACATGGATTTCACGCTGCAGATACAGGTGTCAGTAGATCTCCCCAGTAGGAGTATAGGATATCCAGCTGTTGTTACCAAACTCCTGATTACTTTGGAGTTTTGTGCATCTAGAGCTTATATTTTTGTGTTTATAGTTAGCTGAGGCAAGGCCTGTCTCGACCCATATCATATACTTTTCCCTACCTAGAGGCTTTGTAGACTATGTAAATTAAATTGTGGTCATGTCTCGTACTTTAGACAAAGTAGCACTAACGACCTAGCCATATGCATTTTCTTTTAACTTTTTATCACTGTTTATTTTCTTAAAGGCATGATAAATATTGAAATCCCTTATAATATGTATAAAAATCGCATAAATACAGGTTGGTTCTCCCAAGACTTATCGGCAATGGGTGCAGGTCCACCCTAACGAGACTTTGGACATGACAAAAGTGGTATCAAAGTGGGCCATCCTAGGGAGTCTACAAAGCCGTGTCTATATAGAGACTTGTTTATGGATTTGTTGTGCACCACATTTATAAGGAGGAGGCTACATGGTATTTAGGAGTGGTTACTTTCTTTTCGTTCTTTAGATTGTGCCATAGAGCTAAGTGTAATAGGTGAATTGTGTCTAACCCCTAAATTGTTTTATATAGCTAGTATGCCAGAAACCAGGAAGAACAAAGGTAAAGGGAAGGGAGTAAAAGTGGTGGTTGGTAACCCAGTCAGGTGAGATAACAAAATGAGGCTAAAGATGAGTCTCTATCATAGACATCTCCAACCCCTCCAGCTCCTGATGGACCCGAAAGTAGTGAAATTCCCCCAGAACCACCTATTGATGCTACCATGCAAGATTTGAGAAATGTAGTCCACCTATTGACCCGTATAGTTGCTGGCCAAGGTCAAAGATTGGATGGTCCGGTTATAGGTGTAGGTGGTGCGAATAGGACAGCTGGTACAAGGATACATGATTTCCTAAATTTAGACCCTCCATCGTTCACTGGGTCAGATCCGAATGACGATCCCCAAGACTTTATTGATTAGATTCAGCACACTTTAGATGTTATGCATGTCAAAGGTACAGAAGCTGTCAAGTTAGAGACATATAGGTTGAAAGGTGTGGCTATATTATGGTGTGAAGCTTAGATGCAATCTAAGGGTGTAGATGCACCCCCAACTACCTGGAAGGAGCTCAAAGAGGCATTTCTTGACCATTACTTGCCATTAGAGATTTGAGAGGCCCGTGCAAATCAGTTCTTGAATCTCCACCAAGGGATTATGAGCGTGAGGGAGTATAGACTTCGATTTAATTACCTTGCTAGATATGCTCCTAATATAGTTGCTACTATGGCAGATCGAGTACATCGATATGTGGATAGATTGGATACATATCTGGTCAGAGACTGTACCACTGCTTTTTTGAACAAAGATATAGATATACTGAGAAAGTAAGATTTTGCACAGAAATTGGAGGATCAGAGACAAAGGAGAAGGACACAAGAGTTAGAAAGGGCATAGTCCATGAGGATCAGGTCTACAGGGCAGTTTACACCACCCCAAGGTGACCTTAGGCCTCGGTTTTTTAATAGACCACCTAGTCCATCATCCTCCTACTCTGCAGCCATTGCTCCATCATAACTTCAGGGGTTTAAGAGAAATCAGTTTGGTCCAAGAAGTGAAGGGCAAGCGCCCGGACAACAGGATATTCGGTAGGCCAGCAAATGAACACTATGCACCCTTATAAATAGTGTGGAAAGAGTTATTTAGGTATATGATATGTTAGCACAGATGCTAGTTATTGGTGTGGTACGCCAGGGCATATGATAAGAGATTGCTCGATGAGACGTATGGGTGATATAGCACAATCTACTGGGTAAGCTGCTGCATTATCATCATCATTTCCTCCATTAAGTAGGGGTCAACAAGCACCTGCGGGTCATGGTAGACGTATTAGAGGGGCAGCTAGCTCTAGCGAAGTCCAGAATTGCACTTATTCTCTAGGGAGTTGGCAAAATTTAGAAGCTTCACCTGATGTGGTCATAGGTATATTGTCCATCTTTTCACATAATGTATATGCATTAATTGACCCTGGTTCTACACTATCATACATTACTCCACTAGTTACTGCGAAGTTTAAGAGAAAACCCAAATTATTAAATAAACCATTTGAAGTGTCCACACCAATCGGTGAATCTATTATGGCTAGAAGGATTTATTATGAGTGTGTAGTAACTGTTTGTGATCGTGACACATTGATGTAGTAACTGTTTGTGATCGTGACACATTGACTGACCTTATTGAGATAGAAATGGTGGAATTCGATGTTATAATGGGCATGGATTGGTTAGCTTCTTGCTTGCCGAAGTGGATTGCCAAACTAAGAAAATGTACTTCCACTTTCCAAATGAGGCAGTTCTTGAATGAGAAGGCAATATTGCGGTGCCAAAGAGTAAGTTTATCTCTTATTTTAAGGACTGAAAGTTGATATCTAAGGGGTATATATATCATTTAGTTAGAGTGAGGGATAGGGAGGCAGAATCACCAACTCTTCAGTCAGTTCCAGTAGAGAATGAATTTGTTGATGTGTTCCCTGAAGAACTTCCAGGCTTACCTCCAGAATGAGAAATATATTTTGGTATTGACTTACTTTCAGGCACTCAACCTATTTCCATCCCTCCATATAGAATGGCCTCGATAGAATTGCGTGAATTAACAGAGCAGTTAAAAGACTTATTGGAGAAGGTTTTTATAAGACCTAGTGTGTCTCTTTGGGGTGCACTAGTGTTATTTGTACACAAAAAGGATGGCACCTATAGAATGTCTATTGACTTTCGACAATTGAATAGGGTGACAATTAAGAATAAATACCCCCTCCCCAGGATTGATGATTTACTTGATCAGTTATTGGGTGCCAAATTCTTTTCAAAATTTGATTTGAGATCAGATTATCACAAAGTGAGGGTAAAGGAGAAAGATATACCTAAGACTACTTGCATAACACGCTATGGTCACTTTGAATTTCTTGTTATGTAATTTAGGCTAATGAATGCACTAGTTGTTTTTATGGATTTGATGAATAGGGTATTTAAGCCACTCTTGGATGTGTTCATGATAGTATTTATAGATAACATTTTTGTATATTCAAGATCAAAAAATGACCACACAAATCACTTACAACAAGTGTTACAGTTCTTCGTGATAGATAGTTGAATGCCAAATTTTCTCAATGTGAATTTTGGCTAAAATCAATGGCATTCTTGGGTCATATTGTTTCTGATTAAGAAATAAGGGTTGATTCACAAAAGATAGAGGCTGTAAAAGATTTGCCAAGGCCTACCACACCTATAGATGTTCAGAGCTTTCTAGGGTTAGCAGGTTATTAGAGAAAGTTTGTTGAAAGTTTTTCTTCTATTTCTGCACCTCTAACAAAGTTGACACATAAAGCAACCAAGTTCAAATAGAATAATGCATGTGAAAGGAGCTTCCAGGAGCTAAAAAATAAGCTAACTTCTGCACCTGTGCTAGTACACGTAGAAGGCACCGAGGGGTATGCAGTGTATTGCAATGCTTCAGGAGTTTGCTTAGGGTGTGTACTAACATAGAATGGTAGGGTAATTGCTTATGCATCTAGATAGCTATGACCACATGAGAAAAACTATCCAACACATGATCTTGATCTAGCAGCAGTTGTGTTTGCTCTGAAAATATGGTGCAACTATTTGTACAGGGTTCATATTGACATATATACTGATCATAAAAGCCTGCAATACATCTTAAAGCAGAAAGTCCTAAACTTAAGACAGTGGACGTAGCTAGAGCTATGAAGGATTATGATGTTGATATACTTTACCACCTGAGGAAGGCAAATGTAGTAGCCGATGCCCTGAGTCGTAAGGCAATCATGAATACTGGTGATCAAGCCGTGGTAAGTCAAGGAGCAGCTAAGGATCTACGTTAACTAGCTAATTTGGGAGTTAAACTTCTTAAAACTCCAAAGGAAGGGGTTATTGTACATAATACAATAGATTCTTCATTAGTAATGGAGGTGAAAGAAAAGCAGTTCTAGGATCCTATTCTACGACAGCTTAAGACAAAAGTGAGTCAGGGTACGATAAAGGGCTTAACCTTACATAGAGTGTAGTACTTTACTACCAAAATAGATTAAGTGTGCCTGCTATTAATGGATTAAGAAAGAGGATAATGGAAGAAGCCCTTCATTCCTGATATTCCATCCATCCAGGATCAACTAAGATGTACCATGACCTGAAGGGAATGTTTTAGTGGGGAGGCATAAAAAAAGACCTTGCAAAATTTGTGGCTCACTGTCCAAATTACCAACAAGTGAAAGTAGAACACCAAAAGCCAGGAGGTTATATTTAGTGTATAGAACTTCCAACATTGAAGTTGGATATGATCAATATAGATTTTGGTATTGGATTACCTCACTCATTTTAGAAGTTTGACTCCATATGGGTAATAGTTGACAAACTCACAAAGTTAGCACACTTTTTACCAGTCAGGAGTGATTATACAGCTGAAGAGTATGCCAAGTTATACCTCAAAGAGATAGTCAGGCTACATGGAGTCCCAATCTCCATTATATCTAATCGTGGAACTCAATTCACTGCAAAGTTTTGGAAGTCCTTCCGAAGGAGTTTAGGGACATAAGTGAATTTGAGTATAGCTTTCCACCCTCAAACCGATGGTCAAGTAGAATGCACCATTTAGACACTTGAAGATATGTTGCGAGCTTATGCTTGCACTTTAAAGGTAGTTGGGTGGACCATTTGCCACTTACTAAATTTTCCTATAATAATAGCTACCACGCGAGTATCAATATGGCACCTTACAAAGCTTTTTATGGGGGGAAATGTAGGTCGCCAATTAGATGGTTTGAAGTGGGTGAAACCACCTTGCTTGGGTCAGATCTAGTACAACAAGCTATGGACAAAGTTAAGGTAATCAACAATGGTTAGAAATAACCTAAAGTCGTCAGAAATCATATGCGAATACTAGAAGGAGAGGACTAGAATTCTCAGTAGGGGATTGGATATTTTTAAAGGTGTCTCTTATGAAAGGGGTTATGAGATTTGGTAATAAAGGAAAACTGAGCCCACATTACGTAGGGCTAGATAAAATTATTAAGAGGTTCGCGCAAGTTGTATATGAACTAGAGCTACCGCAGGAGCTTTCAATGGTTCATCCAGTTTTTCATATCTCAATGCTTTAAAAATGCATAGGTGACCCCTCTCGTATCACTTCTATTGAGGATGTGCAGGTTACTAGAGATCTCACCTATGAATAGGTACCTTTTGCTTTTCTAGATCGTCAAGTTAAGAAGATAAGGAATAAAGAAATAGCTTCAGTGAAGGTACTTTGGAGGAACCAACAAGCAGAACAAATAACATGGGAGGCCAAGGATGCAATGAAATTGAAATAACCATACTTATTTGAAGCTAAAGAGGAAGTCCAACATGAAGAATTGGGATACTAACAGGTACATATGATTGAATACTTAGTGTGTTGTCAAAAGTTTGTGTAAGTAAAGGTTTATAATTGGTTAAGCTATCTAATTGTGCTAACATTTGAGGACGAATGTTCCTAAGGTGGGGAGGATGTAACATCCAAAATCTTACAATACTAGTACTATGCAAATAAAACATGATATGGTTTGGTCAAATTAGAGCCCATTTTTAAAAGTGCTTGAATCTCAAATTAGAGGGCGATATGTATATCTAACGCTAAAGAGGGTTAAGTGTAAATAAGTTTTATATCAAATTCAGGAGATCATGACCCTAAACAAAGTGAGAGAATTGAGGTTCTTATAGGACTTAGGAAGATAGCAGGTGAGTCACCTGCTTGCTTAGCTTAAATTGCTAGCTAAACGGTGATGAGGACCAATGTCGAATTTATCCAAGTCCGATTATGAATAAAGTCTGTATTAAGGGTGTAACTTTGGCATATATTTTAGCATCATATGTGAACTATATTTTCAGCCCAAGAAGGATATTAAAAGAGCCCAATGACAGCATTATTTCTTTAATAATTTAGGCCCAAACTAAGAGAAAAGGGAAAAATGGATAGCCAAGGCCCATTAGTTTGCAACCTAGTGAGGCCCAAGTGAAAGGGGGAAAATGATAACTTACCAACTTGATAAAATAAGGCTTAAAAGGTAAAATAAAGTCTTCCAAAGTAATCCTTTAAAAGGGGTTACAAGCAGTAAATTTAATTCATTCTTAGAATTGGAAACTTTCAGCGTTTACAAAGCTTCTTTGTTTTTCTTTATTGACTTTGTAAATTAACCAAAAGAAGATTTTAGTGTTCTTAAGGAGTCCTTCAACCTTTAATATAAATGTAAATGATTATAGTTGTGTGTTTAGTATGGTTTCATCATGAAAAATAGAAAACTATATTGGTTAGATATATGTTGAAAAATTTTCTCTTGTTATTCAAGAGGATTTTCTCTTCTTAGTAGGCTGAATTATGGAGTAAGACTTATATTCTTAAAAGAGTATAGTTTGTTAGTGATGTAACTAAGCTGTTTCACCACTTTTATAGTCCGCAAAAGTGATTTCCTATAGGATATCGCAATTTTACTCTTAGTACGAACTTGTGGGCTGATGGATGGAAGGTTATTTCCTCACATCCTTCATGACTACATCGGTACTATTCTAAAACTATTTTATTAATGTTTCTATGTATTGATAGATTGAGAATAGTTTGGGTAAAGTTGAAATAGGTTCGGGATTATCGACATCAAAATCTCGCGAATGGAATTAACGTTATGCTGCCTATTTATATGTTGTGTAGAATTATTATATGTTGTGCTTTGTGGGATGTTGTAAGACTATTATAGAACTAAAATAGACTGTACATAATATGTATATCAGAATGTTTATTAGAAATTATGATTAGGGGTGGAAAGGTTGAAAGAATACGCTTGGGTTTTATAATTATATGCTTACTGCCCGTATATTGTTTTTCTTATGAGATTGGACTGCCAAGATGTATCTATTGGCTTCTAATACTAGTTTTATCACCTACTATATTGTAGATAAATATCTGGAGGAATAGAAGGTTATGTTGAGGAAATAGTGAGGTCGTATAGCGAGGTATGTAAGGCTACTTGAGTTCATATTATTTAACATAAAATATAGATCCCTCCTTGGCACATAAAGGCACTTACCAACTCCGACACAACTATTAATCATGTCTCCACTCTTTCACATGTTCATATGCTCCTATATATAGTCACTTTCAAATCTGTATACATACATGGATACCAAGTTACGTGGATTCTTATTGCTAAATAAAGTTCACTAGTTGTTTCCTCTCATACGCATTTCATTATTTGTGTAACATACTTTTTTCATTGTCATCTTGTCTTGTATGATTGTCATGTTATCTTGTATGATTATCTACATGTTAAATGCTATATTTATAGTCCTACAGCTCCAATATTGAGACTACCAAAAGAATCATCTCAAAGGTAATTGAAAGATAAAGTATATTGTTTATCGATGGGAGGTAACCCGAGGAGTGGAAGAATCACCTAGCCAGGGTCGATCCTATCATGTGGGGTAGCCTAAAGGGTTAAAGGAAAAGCCTAGCCAGGTCTATCCTGATATATATTTACCGCTGATCAGCTGGTTATTTGTATTATTTGTTGTGCATATATTATATAGTAAAGGTAAAGTAATAAAAAGAACATAAAGTACATGATCCCACAATACAACTAAGGGTGGTCTCTTATCCTACACCAGTGCATATTTTCATTTGAGTTGTTACTTCATATATAGTGTTTTCTGCCTTACATATTCAGTACATTATCTCGTATTGATGTCCCTTATGGGAGAACTTTATTTCATGCTGTAGGTATAGGTACTAGTAGATCTCCCTAGTAGGAGTACAAGATATCTAGCTGTTGTTACCAAGCTCCAGGTTGCTTCGGAGTTTTGTGTATCTAGACCTTATGTTTCTGTGTTGTATAGTTAGCTGAGTCGGGGCCTTGTATCAGATACTTTTCCTTAACTAGAGGCTTTGTAGACTATGTAAATTAAAGTGTGATCGTGTCTCGTACTTTAGACAATAGGGCCCTAATGGCCTAGCCATAAACATTTCCTTTTAGCTTGTTGTCACTGTTTATTTACTTAAAGGCATGTCAAATGTAGAAATCTCTTATAATATGTATATAAAGTGTATAGATACAGGTTGGTTCTCCCAAGCCTTATCGGGAATGGGTGTCAGTCCACCCTAACGGGACTTTGGGCGTAACAAGTGTATACCTCAAAAATCTCAATGATGAAGCTTCTATACATTTAATTTGAGAGTCATATATATATATGTATAGATTTCAAACTAATAAGTAATGATATCTTGGATTTAGTCTTTAGCAGTTCAAGGAAGTTAATCCTCACAGTAGTTGATCAGTGAACAAGTGTTGCAAACTACCTACTGTGGTTTCTGCAAAGGAGCATTGATGCTTATGTTAGTGGATATTAGTTATAAACACTGACGGTTTAAAGATATCATAAACGATTAATGTCATTTAAGCTATTACAGTAGCTTAGAGTACCTTTTTTTTTATCATACTATCAATTAATGAGTGTCGTAAGGATTTTATCTATAAGAATATGTAGATGTAAAAGGTTATGCTAGAAGATTATTAGATTATTGTGCGTTGTCTAGCTTGTTCTTCACATTATAACTATTGTTACTCTCTTATTATTATTATTATTATTTTACTCTCTTCACTACTGTATTTATTTTTCAAACATGCTTTACTTGAGTCAAGAGTCTTCCAAAAATAACCTTTATGCCTTCCCAAGGTTGGGGTAAGGCCTATATACACGTCACCCTTCCCAAACTCTAGCAGTGGGGTTACACTGGGTATGTTATTCTGACCTTATTGTGTAATTATGTTTTCCACCATTAGTTTATAATATTTTTTCTGTTAGAACAGGGATCAATTTAATGTATATAGAACTTATAAGTTAATTAGTTTGGTGTTGTCTTGAGTAATGTTGGAATCTATGGTAAACATTAGTAAGTGGTGCAGAGTAAATCGACGTAAATCACAGGAAAATCAAAATGTAGTAGTTATTGATGTGTAAATCAAATGATGCATTATAAAACTATATGTCTTGTGTCCTCAATAGCCATTCAGCCATTTATTTTCATTACCTTAAATGTTGATAACTGTCTTCTTGATGTCAAACTTCATCAATATAACACTTCACAATAGATCACCTATTTGCTTACCAACTATCCCACTTACCATATATGTCCTTTCTTCACTGATCATGCCGGTGTTTGTGTTTAAGTACCACTGCTTCAAATGTATGCTTCTATTACATACTAAAATTTTAAGGAGATGTCACTTAAATATATCCAATGACGGTGCAATGAATTGATTATTCTTGTTTTATGTGGTCAAACAGTTGAGACAGTTGCAATGCCATCAGCATCCCTCTTGTCATCATGCTCTCCTTTCTTTAATGGGTCATAGCTTAGCGGAGCACTGAATCTAATGATTCATGATTTATTTTTTCCAAATTATGGAAAGCAATCAACCTATTTATCGTCATCTGCAATTAGTGCATCTACTTCAGCTTCACCTTCCCTATCATCAAGTTATAAAGGAAGGTCATGTGTAAGGGCAAAAAACTTGAGCAACAGCTAAAGTGGAAGCATTTGATTGCGAAAAGTCTCATCTTATTGCTATGGCTTAAATCATGCTAAGTGAACTTTAAATAACAGGAATTTCATCAGTTGAATAACCGTTTGACCATAAAACACGTTCCATAAGTATATTCTCCCCTTCCACGGCCTACTCCCATATCCTGTCTAAGGGAACCAACAAGGAAAGACCTGCCAGAACCCTTTTCTTCAACACTATTTGGAAGGTAAAGGTACCTAACAAGATCAAGACTTTCCTTTGGATCCTAGCCCATAGAAAGACCCAAACAAACCACCACCTTCATGGTAGGGGAACTAACATTAACACTACTTTCCCCATTTACCACCATCCTCTGGAGGACATCCAACGTACTTTCCTTAAATGCCCTATTATAGTCAAGTTTTGGGAGGAAGTCAGGAGCAACAATCCTGGACAATTTTTTCTAGTCGCAATGACTTCGACACTATGAACTGGACCACTTTTTGGCAAACCAATGCTAAAATCACCTATAAAAATCACCTTACTTGGGGTTGCTTCGTGCCCTACTACTTATGGCATATTTGGCTGACCAGGAAATACTAATGTCTTCTACAATAGGAAAGATGCAACCTCCTTCGCAAGACTCTACTAGGAAGCTATTGAATTTGAATACATCAACAAGGAACCTGATATTACCCACACTCCCCCCCTCTCCAACATCATCCATGTTCATTGAAAGCCTCCTATTATAGGCCATATTAAGCTCAATATCAATGGGTCTATGCAAAATAATTCGGGTCGAGGAGGATTGTGAGGTATTTTTAGGGATGCCTCAGGAAATTAGATCCTAGGTTTTTATGGAGAAGCCCCCTGGTCAGCACCATAAAGGCAAAGCTAAAAGCACTTCTCAAGGTCCTGCAATTAGCAGTGCAACATTTCCTTTACCCTTTACTCATAGAAACAGATGTGCAGGAAATCATCAAATGTTCCTAAGAAAAAATATGTTGCATGATCACATTGTTTTTGAGTATAGGTTATTACTTCACAGGATTGGAGTGTGGGAGATATGCCATATCTTAATGGATCAGAATAGAGTTGTTGATCAAATGTCTTCAAGGAGTAGAATAGAGTTGCTTATCAAATGGCTAAGGAAGGATACGAAAAGGGCAATTTTTGTGATGTATCTACTTTTGAAGTTCCTCCAATATTTATACGTGACTACTGCACAACAGACATCCTTGGAACTACTATTACTAGGAAAGTAAGGAATATTAGCATCTCCTATGCAAGTAGAGATGTGGCCCAGAGCAACCTTTTTGTCCCTACAGACATGCTATGTAACTTAACAATAGGCAAGGCCTTGACTAGAGGCACCCCCCCCCCCTGAGTCAATCCCTTGAAGTCTTTTTTAACCCAAAAAGGGGAATGTTTTTACTATAAAAAGAAAAAAGGAAGACAACTTTTGACGTTAATTAGCAATAGATGGAATTTTTTTTAATTTTCATGTATATTTATTGTGCATCTTTAGCAATTTTTTTGTTATAGTTGATCAATTTTATTTGTTGGCTTTTGTAAATGCACTTGAATGTGTTTTCACACTTTTTGACAATTTGAAAATATGATATATTATACATAATGGATTCTTCTTCACCCATCTGCTTAGGGTTTATATGGAGATCTCCACAGTGTGATTTATTGCATTTGCATTCATTAATTTGCTCAATTAGCATATAGTTTTCACCTTGTTATCTTAGGTTTGTTTTTTCCAAATCAATGCTCCAATAGTCACAATTACAATTACTTTATTATAGCACTGGCATTGCACATCATTGGACTGTTTCCTTGTAATATTTCAACCAAAAAGATGGATACTGTATTAAAATAAGGCAAAATGCATAATCTTTCTCTTTAACTACATAATAATTGAATAGAACATACACACCAAAAAAAAAATTTAAATAAATATCAAACTTTGAATCAAATGTGTTGTCATGCCCCAAAGTTCCTTTAGGGCAGACTAACACCCATTGTCGATAAGGCTCGGGAGAACCAACCTGTAACTATGTGCATTTTATTCGTACTATAAGGGGTTTCTGCATTTAACATGCCTTTAAGAAGATAAACAGTGATAACAAGTCAAAAGGAACTGTATATGACTAGGCCATTGGGGCCAGGGTATTTAAAGTATGAGACATGATCACACTTTATTTTACATAGTCTACAAAGCCTCTAAATAAAGAAAAACATCTGATAAGGGTCGGGACAAGCCCCGCTTTAACAAACTATGCTATAAAAATATGTAAGCGCTAGACATATACAAAGCCACGAAGCAACCTGGAACTTAGTAACAACCGCTAAATGTCCTGTACTTCTACTGGGGAGATCTACTAGCACCTGTACCTGCAGCATAAAATGCAGGTCAACTATAAGAGATGTCAGTACGAGATAATGTACTGAGTATGTAAGGTAGGATATTCTATATGTAAAGTAACAACTCAAATGAAACCATGCATCTGTGGCAGAATATGGACCACCCTTAGTTATACTGTGGAATCTTGTACTTTATGTCCTTTATATTACTTTACCTTTACTGTATAATCTATGCATAGTTGTAAAACAAATTACTAACTGATCAGTAGTGAAACTGTATCGGGTTCTCCCTAGCTAGGTTATACTCAATACCTCGGGCTACCCCAAGTTGATAGGATCATCCCTGGCTAGGTGTTATCTCCACCCTTTGGGCTACTACCTACAAAAAAACTGTATACTTTATCTTTCAATTACCTTTGAGATGATTCTTTTGGTAGACATAATATTCGAGCTACATGACTATATATGTAACATATGACATGTGTATAATCACACAAGATAATATGACAATGAAAATAGTACATTACACAAATGATGAAATGCGTATGAAATCGACAACTCATGAACTTTACTCCGTAATAAGAACTCATATAACTTGGTATCCAAACATGCATGCAGTTTTGAAGGGGACTATGTATGGAATCATATGAACATGTACAAGAGTGGATACATAGTTAATAGTTGTGTCGGAGTTGGTGAATGCCTTTATGTACCAAGGAGAGATCTATGTTTCAAGCCAAGTGTTACGAAATCAAGTAACCTTACATACCTCATCGGACCTTGTTACTATCTCAAGATAACCTTCTATTCCTCCAAATATTTATATACAACATAGTAGGTGATAAAACTAGCATTAATAGACAACAGATACACCTTGGCATCCCAATCACATAAGAAAACAATACATGGGCAGCAAGCGGGTGATTATAAACCCGAGCATATTCGTTTAACCTTTCCGCCCCTAATCGTAATTTCTAATATACATTACCATGTACACATTATGTATATCCTATTTTAATGTCATAACAGTCTTAAAGTAGCCACAAAGAACATCATATCACAACTTCGCACAATCTAAAAATGGACTGGATAATGTTACTTTTTTTTTGCTACCTTTAGATGTCGACAACTCCAAACTTATTTCAACATTAACCAAACTGCTCCAGCAACATTTACACATATAATCAGACTAAAAACAGTCTTATAACAGCATTAAGAAGTCATGAGGGATGTGAGCTAATAGCCTTATATACAACAGTCAAATCAACATGATGCTTGAGATAGCACAATAAAATGCGCTTGTTAAATGAAACCAAAATCTAGACTGCAACCTTAGGGTGATATTTATAACCCAAATAATATAAAGAACACCAATTTCTATTCATAATTCAACTCACAAACCATAAAGAAATCAACAAAACAAAAGCAAAAGGTACAACAACTTTCAGCACAGAATCTATCCACATTTTCTAGCACCAACATACTAGCATATACTTCTTATTTTTCATAAGAAAACCATACTAAACACATTTGTAAACTTACTTACCTATTACTTCAAGGTTTAAAGCTTATCCAAGAATCCTAAAATTCCTTTTTAGCTACTTTACAAAGTGAAGAAAAGTTGAGAGAACTTTGAAGACAAATCTGTCTTTTTTTGTGAGTTCAAGTTGAGATTGAATTGTGGAGTTGCTTTACAGCTCTTTATAAAGAGGTCTTTGGCCAACTTTCCCTTGACATTTTGGCAACCTCACACCACACATTATCAAGCTGTTTAATGACCAGATTGGCCCTTACACTTGGGCCTATATGGGTCTCCAAGTTGATGGGCTTGGGCTGCCTATTTTCTAATTTTCTCTTCACTTAGTTTTGGGTCCAATTAGTCAAATGGGTTGTGGTGTATTTGGGCCCTCTTTAATATTATCCTTTGGCTAATCATATAGCACATTTATGATAATAAAACATGGGCCAAAGTTACACCCTTAGCACGGACTTTATTTATAATCAAACTTGGACAAATTTGACGTCGAGCCTCATCTATGTTTAGTTTGCAAAATTTAAGCTCAGCAAGTAGGGGATTCACCTGCTAGCTTCCTAAGTCGTACAAGCACCTAAATTCTCTTACTTCATTTAAGGCTATAATCTACTCAATTTGATATAAAACATGTATACACTCGACCTTCTTAAGCATTAGATGCACATATAGTCCATTAATACGAGATTCAAGAACTTTTGAAAATTAGTGCTAATTTGACCAAACCATATCATGTTTCATTTGAATTGTACTAGTAGTGCAAGGTGTGGGGTCTTACATCCTCCCCCCTTAGGAACATTCGTCCTCGAATGTTAACACAATTGGAAGCTTAACCAAGTTTAAACCTATACTTACACAAACTTTTGACAACATATTAAGTATTCAATCACATGTACCTATTAGTGTCCCAATTTTATTTGTTGGACTTCCTCTTTAGCTTCAAATAAGTAAGGGTACATTAATTTCATCACGTCCTCAGCCTCCTATGTTATCTCTTCTGCTTGCTGGTTTCTCCAAAGTACTTCAACTGAACCTATTTCTTTATTCCTTAACTTCTTAACTTGACGATCTAGAATAGAAATAGGTACCTCTTCATAGGTTAGATCTTCTGTAACCTGTACATCCTCAATAGGAGTGATATGGGATGGGTCACCTATGCATTTCCAAAGCATTGAGACATGAAAAACTGGATAAACCATCAAAAGCTCTTAGGGCAGCTCTAATTCATATGCAACTTGCCCATACTTCTTAATAATCTGATATAGCCCTATATAGCATGGACTCAGTTTTCCCTTCTTAGCAAATCTCATAACCACTTTCATAAGAGACATATTTAAAAATATGTAATCACCTAATGAAAATTCCAACCATATTCTCCTGGCATCCACATATGATTTGTGCCAACTTTGGGATGTTTCTAGTCACTGCTGTATCACCTTAATTTTCTTCATGGCTTGTTGTACTAGATCTTGTCCAAGTAAGGTGGTTTCACCCACTTCAAACCATCCATTTAGTGATCTACATTTTCTTCCATACAAATATTCATAAGGTGCCATTTTGATATTCTCGTGGTAGCTATTGTTAAGGCAAACTCAATAAGTGATAAATGGTCCACCCAACTAGCTTTAAGGTCCAATGCACAAGCTCGAAACATATCTTCAAGTGTCTGAATAGTGCATCCTGCTTGACCATTTGTTTGAGGGTGGAAGGTTGTACTCAAATTCACTTGTGTCCCTAAACTCCTTTGGAAGGACTTCCAGAACTTTGCTGTGAATTGGGCTCTTCGGTCAGATATAATAGAGATTGAGACTCTATGTAGCCTGACTATATCTTTGAGGTATAGCTTGGCATACTCTTCAGCTGTATACTCACTCCTCACTAGCAAGAAGTGTGCTTACTTTGTGAGTCTATCAACTATTACCCATATAGAGTCAAACTTCTGAGATCAGCAAGGCAAAACCGTAACAAAATTCATATTAATCATATCCGACTTCCATGTTGGAAGCTCTATACACTGAATATAACCTCCTGGCTTTTGGTGTTGTACTTTCACTTATTGGCAATTTGGACATTGAGTCACAAATTCGACAAGGTCCTTTTTCATGCCTCCTGACCAAAACATTCCCTTTAGGTCATGGTACATATTAGTTGATCCTGAATGGGTGGAATATCGGGAATGATGGGCTTCTTCCATTATTCTCTCTCTTAATCCATTAATATCAGGCATACATAATCTATTTTGGTAGTAAATTACTCCATTTTGTGTAAGGTCAAAGCCTTTTATTATACCCTGACTCACCTTTTCCTTAAGCTGTCGTAGAACAGGATCCTCGAACTACTTTTCTTTCACCTCCATTACTAATGAAGACTCTACTATATTATGTACAATAACCCCTTCCTTTGGAGTTTTAAGAAGTCTAACTCCTAAATTAGCTAGTTAAAGTAGATCCTTAGCTGCTCCTTGACTTACCACGGCTTGATCACAAGTATTCATGATTGTCTTACGACTCTGAGCATCAGCTACCATATTTGCCTTCCCCGGATGGTATAGTATATCAATATTGTAATCCTTTATTAGATCTAGCCATCTCTACTGTCTTAAGTTCAGGTGTTGCTACTTAACGATATATTGTAGGCTCCTATGGTCAGTATATATGTTAACATGGACCCCATATAAATAGTGGCACCATATTTTCAAAGCAAACACAACTGCTGCCAGCTAAAGATCATGAGTCGGGTAGTTTTTCACATATGGCCGTAATTTCCTGGATGCATAAAAAATTACCCTACCATTCTATGTCAGTACACATCCTATGCCAACTCCTGAAGCATCGTAATACACTGTATATCCCTCAGTACCTTCTGGAAGTACTAGCATAGGTGCAGAAGTTAGCATATTTTTTAGCTCCTGGAAGCTCCTTTTACATGCATCATTCTATTGGAACTTAGTTGCTTTATGTGTAGCTTTGTTAGAGGCGCAAAAATACAAGAAAAACCTTCAACAAATCTCCTGTAATAGCATGCCAAGCATAAGAAGCTCCGAACTTCTGTAGGTGTTATTGGTCTTGGCCAATCTTTCATAACTTCTATCTTTTGTGAATCAACCCTTATTCCCTCACCAACACAATATGACCTAGGAATTCCACTGACTTTAGCCAAAATTCACATTTAGAAAACTTGGCATACAACTATCAATTACGAAGTATCTATAACACCTATCGTAATTGATCTGCATGATCTTCTTTTGATCTTGAATATACCAAAATATCATCTATAAATACGATCACAAACACATCCAAGAATGGCTTAAATACCCTATTCATCAGATCCATAAAATAGCTGGTACATTCGTTAACCCAAATCATATAACAAGAAATTCAAAGTGACCATAGCGTATTCTGAAAGCTGTCTTGGGTATATCTTGCTCCTTCACCCTCACTTGGTGATAATTTGATCTCAAATCAATTTCTGAAAAGCATTTGGCACCCTATAACTGATCAAATAAATTATCTAGCCTGGGGAGGGGATATTTATTCTTAATTGTTACCTTATTCAATTGTCGATAATCTATACACATTCTCAAGGTGCCATCCTTTTTCCGTACAAATAACACAGCTGCACCCCAGGGGGACACACTAGGTCTTATAAAACCCTTATCTAGTAAACCTTTTAACTGCTCTTTTAATTCACGTAATTCTGCTGGGGCCATTCTATATGGAGGGATAGAAATAAGTTGAGTGCCTGGGAGTAAGTCAATACCTAAATCTATTCCTCGTTCAGGAGGTAAGCCTGGGAGTTCTTCAGGGAACACATCAACAAATTCATTCACTATTGGAATTGACTGAAGATTTGGTGATTCTGTCTTTGTATCCCTTACTCTAACTAAATGACATATATACCCCGTGGATATCATCTTTCTGACCTTAAAGTAAGAGATAAACTTCCCCTTTGGTGCCCCAACATTGCCTTCCCATTCAAGAACTGCCTCATTTGGAAAGTGGTATAGCAAGAAGCTAACCAGTCCATACCCATAATAACATCAAATTCCACCATTTATAACACAATAAGGTCAGCTAATGTGTCACAGTCACAAGCAGTTACTATGCAGTCATAATAAACCCTTCTAGCCATGATAGATTCACCAGTTAGGGTAGACACTTCAAATGGTTTGCTCAATAATTTGGGTGTTCTCTTAAGCTTCCTAGCAACTAGTGGTGTGATGTATGATAGTGTAGAAGCAGGGTCAATTAATGCATATACATTATGTAAAAAGATGGACAATGTACTTGTGATCACATCTGGTGAAGATTTTAAATTCTGCCGACTCCCTAGTGCATAAGTGTGATTCTGGACCCCGCTAGAGCTAGCTGTCCCTCTAACACCTCTACCATGACCCATAGGTGCTTGCTGACCCCTACCTGCTGGAGGAGCTAATGATGATGATGCACCAGCTGACCTAATAAATTGTGCCATACCACCCATACGTCTTCTTGGGTAATCCCTTATCATGTGCCCTGGCATACCACACAAATAGCACCCATCTGTCCCAACGCGACATATACCCGGATGACTCCTTCCACACAGTTTACAAGGCTAGCTAGGAATCATTGGTTGGCCTACAGAATAACCCATTGATTGAGCACCTTGCCCTTCACCCTATTAACCCAACTGATTACTTTGAAACCCCTAAAGTTGTGGTGGAGCATCGCGGTATAGTAGGATGATGATGGCCTAGGCAGTCTAATGGAAAATCGAGGCCTAAGCTCACCATGGAGTAGTGTAAACTGCCCTGTAGATCTAGCTCTTTTGGCCTACCCCCTTTCTAATTCTTGAGTCTTACTCCTCTGCCTCTGATCCTCTAATTTTTGTGTAAAAGCCTGCATTTTTTCCATGTCCACATCTTTGTTCAAGGAAGCAATGGTGTAGTCTCTGACCAGATAGGTATCCAACCTATCTATATATTGATGAACCCTGTAGACCATTGTAGCAACTACATTAGGAGCATATCTTTCCATGGAATTAAATTGAAGGCTATACTCACTCACACTCATATTCCCTTGGTAGAGATTCAAGAATTGGTCTGCACGGGCCTCTCGGATCTCTAATGCCAAATAATGCTCAAGAAATGCCTCTTTAAACTCTGCCCAGGTAGTTGGAGGTGTATCTATACCCTTAGATTGCTTCCAAGCTTCATACCACAATATAGCTATACCCTTCAACCTATATGTCACTAACTCAACAACTTTTGTACCACTCACATGCATAACATCTAAAGTACGTTGAATCTGATCAATAAAGTCCTCAGGTTCTTCATTAGGATCTGACCTAATGAAGGTTGGAGGGCCTAAATTAAGAAAATCACGTACCCTGGTATTAGCTACCCTATTTGTACCACATATACCCATAACTGGATCATCTTACCGTTGACCTTGACCAGCAACTATATAGGTCAATAGTTTGACTGCATTTTTCAGATCCTGTACGGTAGCATCAATAGGTAGCTCTGGGGAATTTCGCTACTCTATGGTTCATAAGGAACTAGAGGAGTAGGAGATGTCTGTGACAAAGACTCCTCTCAAATCTCATTTTGCTGTCTCACCTGGATGGGCATACCAACCACCACTTCTATTCCCTTCCTTTTACATTTATTCTGCCTTGTTTCTTGCATGCTTGTTGTACAAAACAATTTAGGATTAGACATAAGACACCTATTAAACTTTACTTTATGGCATGATCTAAAGAATAGAAAGAAAGTAACAACTCCTAAATGCCACGTAGTCTCCTGCTTATAAATGTGGTGCACAACACATCGATAAACAAGATTCTACATAGATAGGACTTTGTATACTCCCTAGGATGACCCGCTCTGATACCACTTCTGTCATGCCCCAAAGTCCTGTTAGGTCGGACTGACAATCGTTGTTGATAAGGCTCGGGAGAACTAACCTATAACGATACTATTTCTATACCTACTATAAGGAGTTTCTACATTTAACATGCCTTTAAGAAGATAAACAGTGATACCAAGTCAAAAGGAACTGTATATGACTAGGCCGTTGGGGCCACGGTATTTAAAGTATGAGACATGACCACACTTTACTTTACATAGTCT
>JAOTQJ010146388.1:0-34318 GCA_025642045.1 Solanum sejunctum | reverse complement strand
GTCCGAACTGGAAGAAAGTGAGCAGATTTAGTCAGTCTATCAACAATAACCCAAATAGAATCATACCTTCGTGGAGTACAAGGCATTAACAACTTGTGGATTAAAATACGAACTATACTGTTAGCTCGTAGAAAAACTTATGCAAGTCCCTTTTTGAGTCCCAGAACTTACGAATTCAATTACGGGTCGTAAACACTTCTACAGGCCATAGATTAGGCTCGTAGAATCAATCCAGGGACCTCAAAATTTATCCAAAAACTTACACATTGGTTCCTACTGATCGTAGAAACAAACTTATACAGGCTGTAGATGGACTCGTAACCGACTCGAACAATGATTTTAAATGGCAGTATTTTCATCTTTTCTCACCCTTTAAGCCGAAAGTTATCAATTTTCACTAATTAAACACCTAAAATGTGATTTTTCAAATTGTCAATGGTCAAACACTCTTCAAACTCAGAACATAGTCTCAAAAAGGCAAAAGCTAGGGCTTTCAAGCACTTTCTTCAAATTCTTCAAGAAACTATTCACCAGGTATGTAAGGCCCTCCAAAAGGTATCTTATGTTAGTTTTAGTATCTTTAACTATTAGTCTCTACCAAGATCACAAGTTTATGAGTTGAGATCAAGATTCCTCCATTACTAGTTAATTTCATTGAAACACTTGTTCATGTATGTTTCTTGATAACAAATCATGGTCTTTACTGATTTCACTACTGAAATAAGCTATTGAGATGATTACGTGGTCAATGTTGCATTTATAAGAACCCTATATATTTCATGAAAAGCTATTTTGTCCGCAGTTTTGAGTTGAGTTTAAGAAGTACTTAAAGCTTCTATATTTATAAGATAACTGAATAATAACATTGTATTTTTGAGACACTTTGCCTTGATACAACTTTCAGTCAAAGAAAAGAGACAAGTTGAGAAAAGTTTAAGAAAAGTTAAAGTTGAGTCCCGAAAGATTAAAAGGGCAGTTTGAGAACCTTTACTCTTAAAGTTATAAGCATTATAAAAGTTATTTTGGGAGTAGTATTGAGCATTGTTATGAGTGAGAGTAATAGTAACTTGAACTCATAAGCTACATAGCCTGCGTAGGATACGAATGTACCAAAAGTACAACTCCTCATCGCCATTAAGATGGCCCAATTTTGGGATGGATCCACTTTTCTAGTTTTCGTCCCTTACCCTAAAAAAGTATAGAATGGGTTTTGTAGCATGGACAAGATGCTATATCATTACGAAGCTCATAGTGATGGTTGCCGATTAAAGAAACTTCCCAAGCTAAAATAAACTAATTCTTGAATATGTTATACTTTCAGTACACACTTTATCTCTTATCATTGCTATATTATTTTGAGACATGTTTTAGTTATTTTTGAGTATAATGTCCTATCCTAGGTCTCCCATTTTGGCTATTTTACATGCTTGTACATTCCATGTACTAACATCCTTTGGACCTGTATCATTTTATGATGCAAACGCAAGTGACAGAGTTCCTCAATAGATGCTCTGTTTCGGTGAGGCCTCTTACCAGTCAGAGGCTTTGGAGTCTTTATTTATATTTAGCATTTATTTTCTGTTATGGTTACCTTGGGCTTGTAATGATAGTTGTTCTAGATTACTTTTGGTAGAGGTTTGATAGACTGGATGTCATGAGTTTCAGTTCTTATTTTCCAGTTATTGTTGGGACACTTCCTTTATTTAGTTATTTAGACTATTGCATTCTTTTTAGCACATTATATCTAAGCCTATCATTTATTATTTAACTCTTTCGCTGAGTAAAATAGCCAGGACAAGTGGTTCGCTTGAGACTAGAAATTTTTTTGGGTGCCAGTCGCGTCTCGTGTATTGACTTGGGGCTTGATAAACTTTGTATTAGAGCATAGAGTTTAAGTGTCCTAGTGTATTTATGTAACTGTGTCTAGTAGAGTCTATATTATTGGTGTGAAGTGTGCCACATCCATAATAAAGATCTTACAAGGCATTAGGAAGTGTCATTATCAATTGTTATTCCCTTTTGTGCTTTAGAGTTTACCTATATTTAGTCCATTCTAACTCATACAGTTTGTGCCCCGGCCTATCCCTAATATAGTACCGTCTGAACTAGCTTACCTTGTGGTACTAAAGAAACTCATTGAGATTTGTTATCCCTAATGTTTGGCCTCCCCATAGGAGAATCCTTTAAAAAGTACCCCACTTGACCAAATCTGAAACAACCATTTGTGCCAACAAGGCACTCTCCTGGATGAGACCTGCCATACTTACCACAAGCTGGATAATAAGTCAATCCTTGAGATACACTCTCTGTGACTGGCTGCCCAGAGCACTACAACTCGATGATCACTGCTCATTCTTATCCCTCGATGTAAGTGCACTTGTAGACGAAGGTACTGATCCAGATGCGTTAGGCTGAACGTATGAATGATTGACATTTCCAGCCCCTTCTGACCTGTCTCCTGGCCTAATGTCTTGGCCCTCTTGTTTCTAAACTCCTCCCTATCGTGCATCTTCTCCTCCTCCACTGACAACACATAAGTAATTCTAAATGAGCTATGTCCATATCCCTAATTAGCATAACATTTCTGCCCTCTCTCTTAGTCATTTGAGAGAAGCTTGATACAAATAAATCCAACCTAGTACGCATGTTAGCCACCATAGTCGAAGCATAACAAGACAAGTGAATTTGAGGTTGTACTCTTGCATGCTCATAGCTTCTACAGTTTTATGCAGAAGAAACCTAGTTTTGAGTTTTGTTAAGGACCTGAAGAAGACAAAATTTGACCTCCAAAGAATTTGGCGCATCGTCAAATGGTCACATGCATTGCCTTTTAGAACAAACTTGGATTCTGTCAATTTTGACGATGGTCGATTTGACTGCTAAAGTGATTTGGCAGTACATCAACTGGTAATACCCATCGCTGAATTTGATAGTGTCTGGATGAGTGACTTTCTGTAACTTTTGGTAATGGTTGATTAGACCACCAAATATGTTCGGTGGGTTAATTGACCCTAGTCTGCCTAATTTTTCTGAGATTTATTTTTTATTCATTTTCACATACTTGATTCTCACATGTGTTTTTTATATGTTTTATAGATATGCCACGACAAAAACACTCTACATTTCGTGGAGCATCTAGGGCTATTCGTTTGGCACTTATAGTAGCGAGTTGCATAGAACAGCGAGAACCAAGACTCAAAGAGAAAGATGGGTAAAGGCAAAATAAAGATGACAAAGTAGGGATACCTTAAAAGTAAGGAAGAGGGGTCGTTGAGTGTTGATTAGACAAACTCAGAGAGTGAAGAAGCGGGGTCTAAGATACCTGTCATGATCCTACTCTAGTGGAGCCAAACACCAAACACTTTGTATTGAAGAGACATTGAAAGCAATCTAGAATCCACTTTTTCATACTTCCCAACTTATTCAGGAAACTACTTAACCTCGTGACCTCAACCGATTAAAAGTTGTTGATTTGAGGACTATATTGGAGGAGAGGAGACTTCTACAAATAGGGTAGTTGACAGGAACCTTGAGGTGTGGGAACCATTAAATATCATAGACTCCATCATTTAACAACACCTTGGGACCCTTATATTCCTAGTTGGGTATGTGAATTCTATGTGTCATATTCACAATTCGGTCTAAGATTAAAGGTCGAGTGAAGATTCTCCATAAGCCAATGATATGGTGGAAGTTTGGGATGTTCTTGTCCCGTGTGGAGAAACTATGATTAATGATTTATTGGGTTATATATTCTGGACTCGTCATGACTTGGCAGACAAAATTGAGAAGAAATCATTGGATGATCTAAAAGGGTGGTTAGCCCCGTTGATTAGTAATGCAACCTGACATGGCTAGAGAAGGGGGCAGTGATAGAGAAGAAGGAATTGAATATTCTAGCCTAGTGTTAGTTTGTCTTTATTAGTAGTAACCTTATGAGTATCTTAGAATGAATCAATTTTTCATCACCACAAAGTGACAATGTTGGATGCATTTATGGATCGGAGGCATCTGAACCTAGAGTCGGTTATAGTCCTGGAGATCCTAATGAGGGATAAGTAGTGGTGGATTTTTCTACTATTCCCTGGTCTTAGTATGGCCTTGTGTGGGAGAGCTAGAGTTCCAATTGTTCAAAAGAGTGATGATGAGATTACTCAATTAGCTTCCACTAACATTATATATATTGAGGTTGACTTCCTGAAAGACGAGGAGAAAAGAGCGAGCCAAAAGCATGTTGACACTACATCGACTATTCATGTCGAGTTATTGAAAGCTCCTATATTAGAGCTGACACATGAGCCAGGTATTCCTCCTTCTACTAATCCAACCCTGTCCTCTCCTACCTTGACCCCTTCATCTCCTATATAAGCTCAATTATAGCTGCAGGTTTCTACCTCCTGAACCCAATCACACAAGCTACCATATACCATCTGGCCTTGTTGGCCAAATCTACCAACACTAGGGCAGCGTGTGTTGAGTTCTCTATTCCATCACTAATTGAGCTGGCCATTAAGGCTGCTTTGGCCCCAATTTTAGAGAAGTAAAATAAGCAAAGAGAGCTTCTTGAGGAGAAAAATTTCAAGTTTGATACGTTGGTTGTGACTACAAAGGGCCACGGGGCTAGATTGGATGATCTCACCACCCAGTGGGAGGCTTTGGAAGCAAAATGTAGATCTAATATTGATTTTATGGTTGTTAAGGCCAATATTACTAATTTGAGGGCAAGGGCGGTGCAGTTGAAGTCCACCAACATTGCTTTCTTATGGGGTTCGATGGAGGTCCCTCTTGAAGCTGCTATATATATATGCTATTCCGACGATGGGGTGTGAGAGTGAACATGTTATCTCTTACCCAGAGACTGATGATGAGGCACTAAGGATGGATATTTTTCTAAAAGAGTACATTGTGTTGATGGAGACATAAGAGGCTATCATTGTTGTGATTATGTAGGCTTTACTCCGAGATAGGTCAATGATAAGGCTGAGTGGGTCCTCTAGCGCATTAGAGCTAGAGCTTACATGGCCAAAGTCAAAAGTAGTTGTTCCTCAGTCCACTACTCCAGTGTCTACTAAGGAAACCACTCCTTAGAAGCTGGGTACCAATGCCTCCACAGCTTTGCCATTAGCTCCTCAGCCAATGCCACAAGCTGATTGATCTGTGGGACTCTAAACCTCACTCTTTTTTTCTATGATTTTTGGATATCTTGTTCTGACACATTAAGGACTATGTTTTTAGGGGGATTGGGTATGCTAGAGTCTTCTTGATATTATGTAATGTTTGGATGTTTGCACACTTTGGTGTTGTTTGCTTCTTGAGTTGATGATGTAAATATTAGAAACTCTCTTTTGTTTGGTATGTAAATATTCTTTTTAAGTTGTAATAATGAGTAAGTTTATCTTTTTATTGTGGTTTATATCTCTTTAATAGTTTATATATGTTTGCCAAACTTTCAATTCCTTGTGATTTGTCAAATACCTGAGCATAAATTATGACACCCCATAACTCTATCCTTACAGGTACTTATGTTTCAAGCCTCATTCTTATATTTGGGAAGTATATTAGGGTCATAAGAGATCTCTAATAGTCGAGTTTAAAACTTTCCTATAAATTGAGTTTCTAGTGTTGGATTGTGCAAAGGTACACTTTAAACTAGCACTCTTAGCACACAAAGAATTAGATGGCTCATGACCTACCAAATGAAAGCCCTTTGAATGACTGGGTCTAAGATGAAAGCCAGAAATTAAAGCTTGACATTTGGGATGACTTTGAGGGTATCTTTCTTGACCACTTATTTCCATGAGAGTTGAGGGAAGCGAAGGTGGAGGAGTTTGTTAACTTGAAGTAGGAAAGGATGACTATCAAAGAATATAGCCTCAAATTCATATAGCTATCCAGGTATACTCCAGAGATGGTTCCTGACATAAGGTCTAAGATAAGAAAGTTCATATCTGGCTTGGGTAAGCATGTGAAAAAGGAGTGCAAAGTGGCATTGCTAATTCTGAACATGGATATTTCTAGGCTTATGGTCTATGTGTAACAACTTGAGGAAGACAATAAGAGGGATAGAGAGGAGCACTTGAAAAAAAATAAGTCAGTAGGATATGAGCATAGCCAGCATAAGCAAGGTAAGTGGGGGAGGTCCTATTTTCAGAAGAAGTCTTTGAACTATGCACCATCCTCAGAAAGTGCACTAGCTCCGGGTAACAGGTATGATTAGAAGTCTCAAGGCTATTAGAATTTCAGAACTTAGGGTTCTTAATCCCAAGCTAGTACGACTCAAGGTTCAAGAGAGAAACCACCATATGGCAAGTATGGTAAACTTTATCTAGGTGAGTGCCCCGAGGGAACAAATGCTTTATATAAGTGTGCATATACTGGTCACTTCCAAAATAAGTGCCCAATGAGGAGGAAGAGTGATGGAGTTAATAAAGCTTAGTCTTCAATAGCACTATAGAGAGATGCCTCAACTAATATGGGCAGGGGTACAAACCTCTATATGCAATGGGAAATTGACAGGGTTAGGAAGTTGCACTAGATGTTGTCATGGGTATGCTTCAAATCTTTTCATATGATATATATGATTTGCTTGACCCATGTGCCACTTTATTATTTGTAACTCCATATGTGGCTAGTAATCTTTCCTAAATTTCTTCTTGAGCCTTTTAGTGTTTCTACTCCTATTGGTGAATCCATTCTAGCTAAAAGAATATATAGAGATTGCACGGTGTCTATTTATCATAGAGATACTTTGGCAGACTTAGTTGAATTAGTGATGGTCGACTTTTATGTGATTCTTGGCACGGATTGGTTACATGCCTATTATGCCTTTGTTGATGTAGAACCCAAACTGTCAAATTTCAATTTCCAAATGAGCCTGTCATAGAGTGGAAGGGTGACTCTATTGCAACTAAAGGTAAGTTTATTTTCTACCTTAAGGCTAAAAAGCTAATCTCAAAGGAATGTATCAATCAACTCGTGGGAGTTAAGGCTAATGATGTAGAGTCTCCACCTTTGGAGTCAGTTGCAGTTATCAATGAGTTTTCTAATGCCTTCCCTGATGATTTTCTTGGTGTCCTTGCTGATAAGAAAATTGATTTTGGGATCAATGTTCTCCCCGATACCCAACCAATCTCTATTTTACATATAGAACAACCCTCGCAAAGTTGAAAAAACTGAAAGAGAAGCTGAAAGGTCTTTTGGATAAGGGTTTTGTTAGGCCGATGTTTCACTATGGAGTGCTCCTATCCTATTTGTTTGAAATAAAGATGGTTCCCATAGGATGTGTATAGATTATCACCAATTGAATAAGGTGACCATTAAAAAAAATATCCTCTTCCAAGGATAGATGACTTGTTTGACCAACTTTAGGGTGCTACTATTTTCTCCAAGATAAACCTCAGGTCAGGCTATCACTAGTGGAAAGTGAGATAATGTGATATCTCGAACATGTCTTTTCAAACCTGATACGATTACTTTGAGTTTTTAGTAATGTCTTTCGGATTGACAAATTGCTCCTGCCACTTTCATGGACTTGATGAATAGAGTATTCAGACAGTACCTTGCATGTTTATGATTGTTTTCATCGATGATATATTGGTGTACTCTAGAGATGAGGAAGGTCATGCCTATCATCTTCTAATTGTTCTTCAAACCCTCAGAAATAAGGAGTTGTCTGCTAAATTTTCAAAATGTGAGTTCTGACTTCAATTAGTATCATTTTTGGTGTATATTATCTCGGGTGATGGTATTCGAGTGGATATGTAGAAGACTGAGGTAGTTAAGAACTATTCTAGACCCACCTCTCCAACTAACATAAGGAATTTTCTAGGTTTGGCTGGTTAATATCGCAGGTTTATTGATGGATTCTCTTCTTTATCCTCGCCATTGACTAAGCTGACTCAAAAGAAATCTAAGTTTCAGTGGTTTAATGAGTGTGAGAAGAGTTTTTAAGAGTTAAAAATCAGATTAATGACTGAACCAGTGTTGACTCTACTTGAAGGGACTAATGATTTTGTGATCTATTATTATGCTTCTAGAGTGGGATTAAGATGTGTTCTGATGCAGAGAGGCAAGGTCATAGCCTATGCTTCCAAGCAACTTAAGAACCATGAGAGGAATTATCTAACTCATGACTTAGAATTAGCTGTGGTGGTGTTTGCACTTAAGATTTGGCGCCACTACTTAGATGGAGCATATGTGGATAGATTCACAGACCACAAGAGCCTGCAATACATCTTCACCCAAAAAGAGCTTAACTTGTGGTAGCAGAGATGGCTTGAGTTGCTCAAAGACTACGACATGAGCATCCTCTACCATCCAGGTAAAGCTAATGTGGTTGTTGATGCTCTTAGTAGGTTATCCATGAGGTGCATCGCCCATGTGGAGGAAGAGAAAAAGGAGTTGGCCAAAGAGGTTCACCGACTGACACAATTGGGAGTTCAACTAGATATAATAGGTAAAGGAGGATTTCTTATGCATAATGGGTCTGCATTATCTCTAGTAGTAGAGGTAAAGAAGAAACAAGATAAAGATCCTATTTTATTACAGTTAAAGGTGAATGCACATAAGCAAAAGGTGATGGCTTCGCCAAGGGGGGAGATGGAGTGTTGATGTATAAAGGCAGATTGTATGTTCCAGATGTTAAGGATGATGGCAGAGGCCCATAGTTCCAAATATTCCATCCATCTAGGGTCTACCAAGATTTACCATGACTTGAGAGGATTCTACTGGTGGAGTGGAATAAGGAAATACATTGCAGACTTCATTTCTAAGTGCCCAAACTGCCAACAAGTAAAAGTTGAGCACCAAAGGCAATGTGGAGTAGCTCAAAATTTTGAGATCCTAGAGTGGAAATGGCAGGTTATTAACATAGATTTCATTACAAACTTATCGAGGTTACGCAGATAACATGATTCAATTTGGGTGATAGTTGATCAGATGACAAAATTAGCATAATTTTTTATAGTAAAGACGACAGACACTGCAGAGGATTATGCTCGGTTATACATAAGGGAGATTATCAGATTGCATGTAGTTCTTTTGTCTATCATATTAGATAGAGGGGCTCAATTCACTGCCAAATTCTGGAAGTTCTTTTAGGAAGGCTTGGGTTCAAAGGTGAACCTTAGTACGACTTTCCAACCTCAGACTGATGGTCAGGCTGAATGGACAGTACAAATATTGGAGGATATTTTATGGACTTGAATTATTGACTTCAAAGGTAATTGGGATGCCCACTTGACTCTGATTATGTTTGCCTATAATAATAAATTTCACTCGAACATTTAAATGGCTCCTTATGAGGCCCTCTATGGGAGGAGATGTAGATCACTGATTGGATGGTTTGGATTAGGTGAAGCACGGTTGATTGGACCATACATGGTATATTAGTATATAGATAAGGCAAATA
This sequence comes from Solanum sejunctum, assembly GCA_025642045.1. Taxonomy (NCBI): domain Eukaryota; kingdom Viridiplantae; phylum Streptophyta; class Magnoliopsida; order Solanales; family Solanaceae; genus Solanum; species Solanum sejunctum. The sequence continues at coordinate 24,909 of JAOTQJ010146388.1, read as the reverse complement.
TTATTCAAAAGACAGTGAGAACTGCACTGAGTTGTCAGAAATCCTACACTGATGTTAGGAGGAGAGACTTGGAGCTTGAGGTCAATGATTGGGTGTATTTGAAGTTGTCACACATGATGTTAGGATAAGATTTGGGTGTATTCTAAGGTACATTGGCCCTTATTATGTCATAAAGAGAGTGGGCAATATGGCTTATGAGTTATAGCTACCACCAAAATTAGTGGCCATCCACCCAGTCTTCCACATTTGTATGCTTAAAAAGTGTCTGGGAGACCCGCATTTGGTTGTGCCTGTTGAGAGCATTGGAGATAACTTGAGTATGAGAAGATTCCTATTTCAATCCTTGATCTCCAAGTTTGTAAAGTGGAGAGCTAAAGAGGTTGCATCTGTAAAAGTGTTGTGGAGAAGTCAGTCCATTGAGGAGGATATATGAGAAGCTGAAGAGGATATGAAGGCCAGATAGCCTCACCTATTTGTTCCTTATAATGATTAAATCGATGGTAATAATTCATTTCTACTCTCTGAGTTACCTTTCTATTGTTGAGTTGAGTTTTTATCTCTCAGTCGATGTTCTTCTTTAGTCTATAGTATTTGAGATACATATCTTTAATTGTATTCATGCCTAATAATAATATTAGATGTAGTATTTCAATTCTAAAACTGAGTTGAGGTTGATTTTTGAAGTATGATTATCTGAGTATTTGAGTTCCTGCTTGATTGGTCTCCTAGTTGCTCATCATTCGAGGACGAATGATAAGGAGGAGATATTGTGACACCCCATAACTCCATCCTCACATATACCTATGTTTCAGCCTCATTCTTATATGTCAAAAGTATATTAGGGTCATAAGAGACCTCTAGTACTTAGTCAAGTTCAAAACTTTCCTATAAATTGAGTTTCTAGTGTTGGATTGTGCAATGGTCCACTTTAAATGATCATAACTCTTAGCACACAAAGAATTCGATGGCTCATACCTACCAAATGAAATATCTTTGAATTAGTTTTCCAACGTAATTGGTTTTACCTTATTTGGAGTTCCGAGTCAAAAGTTATGACGGTTTTACTAAGGACTGTCAGAGTAGAGTGATATTACGAAACCTCTTTACGGGTTGTAAATTGAAGCACGACTCGTCTACTAATATGTGGAACAAAGTCCTAAAACTTTAATTTTTTGTTCCAGACTTTACGAACCCATCTATTGTTCATAGAACCTTATATGTCCATAAAATAATCTCATAAAGGTGGACCAGAGACCACCAAAATTAGGCCAAAACTGTACAAAAGAGTCCCTATGGGCTGTGGAACTTCTACGGGCTGTAATGGGCCTGTATACAACTTTTGATAACTTTTTAGGAAATGTTATTTTGGTCCTTTTCCACCCTTTCTAAGCCTAGGATTGATGTTTTTACACCTAAATAAAGCCCTAAATATGTCAGTTAATCTTTTTACGCTAAAACACTCTCTAACGTAGAAGCAAGGTTTCAAGAGAGAAACGAGCTAGGTTTTGAAGAAAAACTTGAGAATTCTTCTAATCTCTTTCAAGGTTCAAAACTTCCAGATATGTAAGGCTAACCAAAACATGGATTCTATTATTCCATATGCCTTATGACCCGGATTGATGGTGATGTGAGTAAATTGAGTCTCCCATGAATACTTCTTGAAAGTTTTTCATAATTCTAATACATACCTATAGAATTTTGCATGAAATACCATTTTTATGAATTACATGCTTGATTAGACTATTTTACCACAGTATATGAATCTTTGCATGATTTTTTATTATTTTCACATGTTTTACTTACATGAGCATGCATGAGCATAATTTCAGCCCAAAGAGTATATGGAATCCCTAAATGCTTTAATTCTCCATTTGTTATCCTATATGCCATGAGTTAGAATAATTCATGATTAAGTCCTTGTGAGTCAAGAACTGAATCTTAAAATTATGTAACCAAAGGGTTGATGGTTGATGTGATGAGATGAGTTGATAAATATATAATGAGACTAGATAGATGAGTTAAATCATGGGGTTGATGTCTTATGAGCATATTGAGTCATAGGAGGAGTATTGAGCACTGAATTGAGTAAGATTATGTCTAACTCAAACTCAATAACTACGTAGCTTACACAGGAGAGGATTGAACCATAAAACTAGATGTTTCCTATTGTCCCAAAATGTGGACTTGACTTTACTAGTTTTGGATCTACTGATGGGATATCCTATATCCCTGGTAAGGTATTGGATGGATTTGGTAATGACATCGGTTCGTTGTATCATCACCGGCTCATAGGTGATGGTTGTCGGATAGAGAAACTCTCAAATAGCCCTTGATAGTACTCTTAGTAGATGATGGGACGTAGATGATAGATGAGTAGTCATTGTCTAAACTGTAATTACTTTAGACTTTTAACATGATGATTGAGTTTCCTATTTCTTGGGTTGAGCTATTTGAGCTGATGTTATTCTCCCATTACATGTTTCTTTTTGCCATCTTATATACTCGTACATTCCATGTATCAGCATTTATTTGGGCCTGCATCTTTTCATGATATAGAGATATGTACTAGTGATCATCAGTAGGCTCCCTGTTGAGGACCTATTTGCTTTCAGTTGATTGGTGAACCTCCCCTAATCTTTGAGGACATTATATATTTTCCTAGCTTTGAGTTTTAGACGTATTTTTATTCTATTTAGAGGTAGTCATGGGTTTGTCATTGGCACCATTATTCAAATATTTTAGAGGTTTTATAGACTAGACTATTGATGTGATTGGATTATGTTTTAACTAGTTTCCTTTATACTAGTCTTTCTTAGCTGATGGATAGATTGTTTGGCCTTTGGCCTTTGCTTATCGATTTATCACTGTTTTTCACTTAACATTTCTTAATCTTTGATGTCTTCCGTTATTAGTTATGATTAAATAAATGCGATGAGCTAAGTGGTTTGCTTGGGGGCTAGCAATAGTCTTTGAGTGCCGACCACACTAAGGTACCCTCTTGGGGCATGACATAAATAAAAAGTCATTTTGTAAATGAACATCATGTCTCAAATCCCTTAGCGATCTGAATATTATCGCCAATATATTTGGCTCGGATAGTGCCATGGATGAGGAATATGTATTGATTCACCAATTTGTTTGTCTCAAGTGAAAACTATCCATGATTGGATTAGAAGCATCTTGAGTTGACTAAGTGAGTATTGAGCTTGGATATGCTATCAATAATTGCAAATGTGTGTTGTCTAGTTGATGTTTGAATTCAAAAGACATTGTGCCATGTGAGGTGAGGTTTTCTTCAAAAGGCATATCATCAGCATCTAAAACTTTCCCGGTTTGCATTGAAGTGTTGGTTTAGTCGAATCCTGATTAGGAAGATGACCTTAGGCATTCTTTGATTTTATTTTAAGTCCACTTTTCCTAAATAGCCTCCCTTTACATCAAATATATCTTTTAGCGGTCCCCATTGAGCTTCAAACCTTTTTGTTGGTAGTTACATTACAAGCCTTGGCCTTTCATTGAAAAGATTAACCTTTTTTGAACATTGTTCCCTCCTTGAACTTGAAATTCTGAAAGTAAAGGCTAGAAGCCTAAGGTGGGAGTGTGAAAAGAAAGGGTGTTTTCCATTTGAAATCTTGAGGAAATAAAGAGAAAAATAGAGGGATAAATATGTCATGAAAAAGAAAAAACATTTTTGAAAAAGAATGATGAAACTGATCGAAACAATGAGACCCTCCAAAAATATAAAAATACTTGCAAATGTGGCACCCAATTCTAATCTAATGAATCAAAACAGTGTCATTGGGAAAGATGAAGTGGGAGAAGGACAAAGAGCCATGAGAATAGTATTGAGAGTTCAAGGATGGACTAGTAATTTATACCAAAATGTTATCCTACCTGCCCCCAAGCCTACATTACAAGCCTAACAAAGTCCTTTGATATTCTTATCCAGATGAGAATGAGTTGACTTTGATTAAGAGTAGGGGCAAGCCTATGGGTTAGAATATGCATGTCATTTCTATTTTGGGATTGTAAGTGTTGTCTAATCCTTTTTCTATTTTGGGAGCATAAGTATTGTCTAATCATCGGGCTTAATCTTATGATGTTATGTGTGTGAGGATCTTTTTGATTATGAGGGCATTTGGCAACTTCTATTGAGTATTAATTTACAACCGTAGGGGCAACTATGAGCATAGCTTTGTCTTGATACTCTTTACTCATCTTTTGAAGCTTCAAAATTGCATTAGTGGTTTGTGGAAGCTTTGATGATCAACAAGGAAGGGGGTTATATGTGTGTTGCTCTTTATGGCCGTATTTCAGTATTCTGCAATTGACTTAATTGTGGTTGTGGTTACCAGCTTTCTAGCCTACCCATAAGCAAAGTAGTTATTAGATTCAATAATTGAGACTTATTTGTTGGAATATATTCAACTGTGCACACCCCTGACATACTTTCATCCATTGATTACATTTTAATAGTTCAAACTCATGAATTGGTAATAGTTTAGTATAATTCCAAAGCATTTTTCATAGCGATTACAACTAACTTATTCGATTATTAACTTTAAGGTTAAAATCAAACATTTCAATCCTTGTGGGATCGACCCCAACTTTAAAATTGGGTTTATATTGCTAGGGACCGCCTACTCTTCCGCTAGGAGAGGAGTAGTTTGAGCATTATCAAAGTCCAAAAATGCTAAGTTTAAATCTGATAGTGTTTTTCCCACTAGCTATAACTATTAGATCAGATACCAGTCTCAAACACATGCAACAATTCATATGTCATGCTTCAGCACTATTCAAACACCCATGCCGCTATGTCAACCCAAGGTAACCCTAATCACTACAAGAATTTCGCATACCATAAACATATATCTATATTCATCGTCAAGTATCTATGTAGTTTATCATAAAAGCCCACAAGACTTCCATCAATAAAGTAGTATCAACTTGGTTCAAAATCCTTAATATCCATGTAGGTCTGTAATTTCCTTCGATGGTGCTCCCTAAGTCACCTATTCGGACTGAATAATCCAAACCAACTTAAAATGCAAAATCTCTCATACATTGTTGCTTGTCACCCAACTCAAAACCAAATATACAGAAGAGGAGATGAACACCTCTATAATCTCATACCGAATATTCCCACCTTGTATTGCCACATCTGAGCTTAAGACGAGAACCCATACTTATGATCCAACCCTAATGTTTAAACCATTTGATACCCATCTTTCTTCTCCTTTTTCTGTACCCAATAATCATTATCCTTCCTTGTCCAAAATATGGCAACAGATTACCTTCTGCTTAAACTCACGTTCAAATGAACAATTCATAAGCTTCATGACCATCACGAGTAATACACCTCTAACCATTACCTAAGCATAAGTCTTTTTCAAATGCTAAATAATCCATAAGGCAAACCGTCCTCATTATCCGGCCAATACATACCATGATGAATCTCATTACCACAAATATAGATTACGACCAAAACTTGAATCCTGGTTGGCACACTATAAACCAATCTCTTTTTCGACTAATATTAACTCACACCTTGAAGATTCTTGGAAATTGCATATCTTAGTTTTATCATCAACCATATACTTCATTAGAAATTTTGGTCATATCAGTTACTGAATGCGAAACCACAAACAAATGTACTCTCCTACTCGAGCAGAACAACTATATTTTTCTTATTATTATCCAATCTTGCCTTACAATTTTTAACCATCCAATGTACCTATGACCAGATTACCATTACCTAAACAATATAACCAAGCCACGTTCCCTAGCAAGACTAGTCTTATGATTGATATAATACTTCAACCCAAAATATATCAGTAGAATTTGAGGAAATAACCATTTTCTACATGCACAACATTCTCAATTTTCTCTCCTAAGTAAATTCCTGAAACCCTTCTTGGTCCTTAAGCTCGTTACTTTAATAGCAATACATTCGTTCTAGCATATAACAAATCAATAGCCCAAAATAGGTCTCTGAAAGAAGATTCAGACTCAAACACAAGAATAACATATAGAGATCCACCACTACAATTTTTCTTATAACCAACGCTAATGACAAACACTTATCCTAAGCATCTGTAGTAACAACCAGTTGAGTTTCCCATTGTGACTGTAGCATTGAACCTCGATATGCAGAACGACCAATGACACTTTAGTAGTTAGCATTCGCACTTGTCAAGTGATGTATCCATTCTCACATTTTACTAGTGTCACATCAGAATGCCCACTAGATCTACGACTAAACTTATCATACCCACCGAGAAGATTCATACCCAAATAGTCCACACCTTTCTCTCCATTGAATAAGTGCACTAGTTTACCAAACTATCCCTACCTCTAACAAAGCAATGTGCACTCTTTTGTGAATAAGTTGTTAGAAAATCGTACAACTTGTAACCCTAACCAAACGAACACAAATATCACTATAGTAGTCACACCGTAACCCTTCGTGGCACATACCCACTTTATGAGTCCATAGTAGAGATTCTAATCTCTGTTGTCACCATAATCCTTGCCCTATGCCAAACATCCTAGGGAACTAAAAACCAGCAGAGATAGTCTGAAGTGCCAACATATTTTTCCTAACCTCAGCAACTTCCATGGCTAGTCTGGTCAAATCTGATTCCACCAATACCTTTTGTCCTCAAAGCAGATGCACATGTTGGCCTGCCTGATAAACCTAAGTACTTGACCCCAAATACTCTCTACCTCCATGCAGATGGCCACTAAACTGAACCTTACAATGAAACCTCCTTATGTCATACTATCTAGCATATTGGTTACCCTTAAATCTTAGCATGGTAAGTACTACTCTGGAATGAACCACCTAATCCACAAGCGAGGTTGTAACCTCCTGAAGGTACCCAGTAAATCCTCTCACCAACCTGCAGACCCAGTCACACATAGTGGGAATGCTCAACATAATATACATGACAATCCATGAAAACGAACCTTATATTTGAATACTAACATGGAACCCTACCTTAATATATCAACCTCATCCCTAAACAAATCACGAAAACTGTGCGCTACAACCTCTTAAATAATATCATAGCATACTAATCCCAACTCATCATAGGAACACCGACTGGTCTACAAGCAAGAGCTGACCTCTACCATTCCTTAGCCGCACTTGGAAACTGATATAAAGTATAGGCCACTCCATAAGCCTATGAAATACATAAGTTGGATAATCGATCCTAACACTTAGTCAAAAGTCATGTGCTCCATCCTCTACTATACTATCAAATTTGACAGATGTCAATCAAAACATACCTCTCTAAGCTACCTTGCTCAAACTCATTTTCATACTCATATTAAATCTTAGGTAGGACCTCACAAGATCATTCTTGAGAAGGAGTTGCTCTCCAGAACTTATCAATCACCTCTTATGTGGAACGAATAGATTAGAAATTTATAACACTTAGTATGAAGGAATAGCACAAAAGGAATCAATGAAAGAAGTGTTTTACCCTAATAGGGATATAAAAGAATCACATGAAAGGAATCAATAAAAGAAGTGTTTTCCCCTAATAGGTATCTAGTAGCCTCCCAAAGATAGATATGAACGTCTATGTATCGATCCATGAAACTCTACTAGACACCCTTCTCTTTAACTCATAAGAATAGCAAATCTAATAGTCTGATACTAACTCGTCATGACCCAGAATTTGAGGCTTGATGGCAAACATCCTAAATTAACCACACTGATGTGTAAGCGAAAAGGAAAATCCACATGATACTCCTAACAGAGAAATCAAGTCACAAATGCAAGAATTGGAGCACAATAAATTACAATCTCAAAACCTGGTGTCACAAATATAAAGAGCATCTAATACAATGACTAAAATAGTACAACTCATATAGTCTCTAAATAAAGTAAAGACTACAAAGTAAGGATAAAATCTAGCAATCAAACGGAATCACTAGGTCTCATCAACAACTCTGGTAGACAATATTTGCTAGAATCATCAGCTTTCACGAGAGCAACCCTATTTAAAATCAACATCAAAAAGGAGATATAGAAGTAGGGGTGAGTACAAATAATATTTAATTAGTAGGTTTATTGACTAGGTATTAAGAATTGAATAAACCATGTAACAAAATAGGAATGCTTCCATCTGTAATAGGAAAGCACAGTCTGGCATCGGTACTGTCAATTTACATAAAACGACACAAATAAAAATAAAAAGGTAGCCTAAAATAAAGCAAGCCAATCAACATCAACAAGTTCAATGAGATGGTATGCCACACAATGTAATGCTAGGTTGAATCAGGACCATCACATAGCTTGTGGTATACACTTCTGTCGAGTGAATGCTCTAGAGATAATTGGGGGCTCATAGACCATAGACCTAACACACAGTCACAATATATATCTATCGTCTTGCCACCTTCATGTGGTCAAGGGTTTTAAAAGTGCCACATTTTATTTATAAAAGGTTTTTCACCATCTCAAGTCTCCATTGTACAATGAATGAGAATAAATGTATGTTAATATCACAAATAAAGGAAACAACATACAAATACAAGTCTCCAAGCAATAAAATTCTCAAAAACACAAGTCTTATTCTAATGACCTTTTTTTAAAAAAAATCAATGGGAGGAGAACTCTTTTAAAACAAGCAACAATCTTAGAAAAAATTTAAGTTATCAAAATATGCCATGATGAGACAACTCTTCTAAGGTGATTCATTACTCAATCATCTCATGCCTCAACGTATTTCATTTCACAATGTTATCTCATTTCATAAACCATTTTCCCAATATCACATTTCTCAATTTTATTCACAAAATATCACATTTTACAAATCATTCCTTGAAATATTTTATTTCACAATCATTTTTCAAAGTAGTTTATTCTGGAAATCATTTCTCAAAATATGTCATTTCATAAATCATAGGTCTCAAAACACTAATATAGTACAATCTCATAAACAAGCACAATGACCAATAAAGTTTCAATCACGGACATCAAAATACAACATCAATCCAGTCATGATACGATCCCATCACACAGTCTACAATACAAGGATACTCAATTACCCAACCCAAGTCCCAAGAAAGATTAACCAAACCTACCTTAAGACCAACTACTGACTCATCAACACACTCAACTTAGAACCATTGTTTGTCCTCAAACAATGACCAAAAACAAAACATAACGACGTTATTGCTTCCCTAACAAACACAAGTATACGTGATCTCACAAGTAATACAGTGACCCTAAGTAAAGAGCCGAGTTGCCGAACCTAAGGGGATTTGAATATTTGTAAAAGAAACAACTTCTAATTACAATAAACTAAGATGACTTTCATCCAAGATATCAATTAAAGATGCAATTCCAGGGTTGTAATTGTTACGAGTCTTCCTAGTCTTAACAATATCTCTCTACATCTAGTTTCCTAATTATTGGTTCACGGGGTTTAATATACCTGAATAGGGTTGTACGCCTCTGTTGACCTACTATTATTAACTGCCTAACTATATATTTGAGCGGGGATAGACAGATCAATAAAAATACTTTAAATCTATCTTCCCATATGTGAACTAAGCAAGGTATAAGAGTAGTTTTCACAAGTCTCCCTTAGACGAATCAACCTAGTTTCCTAGTATTTAACAAGCTCCTTATGCTATTGTGTTCTATCCACTCCAACATCTCTTGAATAGATAGTGAACAACAAATTTACTCAATAGTTGGCCAGACTTTGAAGTATAGATATAAATAATATAGGAATAATCAATAAAAACCATTCATAGATGTTAAAAGCTAAGGACTATGCAAAGTCTATGGCTACAACCCCAGAATATGGAGGCTTAGCCACTAATTAACGTGGAATAGATCATGAAGAAAGAGGAAAACATCAAAAACCAAAATTTAAAGATTAAACTGACCGAATTCTTGGCAGAAAATAGTTCTCCATCGCCTCTATAGTGCTTCTTGCGTAAAAATAATCATAAAAAACCTAAAGACTAAGATAGCGAAATAATAAAGATCCCATTTTTCAACTTTTCTACATTAGGTCCTCAGGTGCGCGATGCGAACCCCTTGTTTTCCTTTGTTGTCACTTTTTTTGCTGACTGGATACTTCTGCACACTTTTGAATAGGTCCGCGAAGCAGATCATGCACCTACTAGGGTTTCAGGCCTTTTTTTTGCATTTTACAGCTTCCACAACCTTATACCCAGGTTTTCCAATTGGATTTTTGGTCTTTTGGTTGCTTCTTCTGATCTTTAGCCTCCAAATTCTGGCCTGTGCTCTTCCATCGAGTCCTAGTTTAACCCGAACTTTCCAATCAATGCAAAATCCTATAGAAACATAACCAACAGGCGCCCTTGGCCTGACATAAGCAAAATAAGAGAAAATGACACATAAACACCTAGACTCTATTAATTTGTCCTCCAAATTCACTCTATTTATGGGAATTATTGGCTAATTAACCACATAAATACGCCTAAGATCACCACCCCACACTTAGAGTTTTGTCCGTCCTTGGGCAAACCACTACACATACATGTGACTCCCTATAGTAATATGTGCAACCAACAACATGGGATCAAAATCTATGAACCATAGTGAACAATGTTTGGTGCTTTGGGTGGAAACTAATTGCTGTAAGTACTCATGTATACATGTGGACTCATGCAAAATCTTTAATAGTTCATCTAGTTCCTAACCCTAAATGATTATGTTCCATCACTAAGAAAAATTACCCATGCACACCACCACGACTCTAGTTAGAAGATCAAAAATCGGTGCACCAATAACTCTCACTCTCTGAAAAGATATCTCAAATTGCTTCAAGATTCCATAAGCTTACCCTTAATATACACGTAAACCTAGTTGGAATTTTCCTTAAAGGATTTCATAGGTCTTTATTTGGCTGTAATGTAGGCTACGGGTAGGTGGGATATATTTATGGCCTATGGTTGACACGGTTCCATTCCCACTCGCTCGTAGCACACACTTCACCTCTTCTCATGCCCCCTTGACTCACAACCCTTCTTAAATTAAAGCTGTGAGTACTCCTATTCATTTAATCTGACCACCAAATGAACTTCTTACAAATACGTGGACACCCTAAATAAACAATGACTAAGAGAAGGGGAAATTAAAATATTTTGATATTTTTTTTATTTTTTTTATTTCAGTACACATTCGCAATGGATCCATGATGCGGAGGCATCGCGGACCAGCATTGTATTACTGGCATATATTGGGCCTAAAGCAATGTGCATTTCGCGATTGCTCCGCGACGCAGAAGCAACGCGGATCCCTACTATTTTGGGCGACTCTTTCTAACTAGCTTTTTTTTTTTCAAGTCAGCTCTACACTTTCTTATTTCACCTACTCTCGGGTGTCCACTTCTTTTTCCCTCTTTTCTTGTTCACTGTGCGAGAGTGCTAGGGACCTACTATCAAACTCAGGTAATTTATCAAGAAAAAGGGATTAGCTTGAAACGTGGTTAGTCAAAGAATAGGGTAAGGCTCAACATGGCTTATTAGGAATGTTTCCATCTATCAACAAAATGCTTAGATCCTTTCCTATATTTCTGATTCCTCTCAAGTCTACTCTACATATTGGGCAAGTTCTCGAAACCATCATAACCAAGACTTACAATTTGCTCACTCACTCATGGAACATTTTCATCACAAGGCTATTACTAGAGTTCCTATTGAGGTATTCACTTGAATCCATTATTAAGCATGCATAGAATCGTTACTCAAAAAGCTCAAGCAAGCACCTTTAACTAAATTCAAAAGTTCGCACTCGATGCTCATTTGCACACTACCACACTCTAACAGACATACAACTACCCACAATTAAATACATTCACAAAATATCATAATAAGACCATCCATGCATCAAAGTAGTAGTTAACGATTATTTACAGACCCAACAAAATTAAAAGATATTCAACATACACATAAATTAGAAATAACATAGTCTTAATACATGCCAATCATAGAGTAATAGAAGCAGTATCACAGATCAAAAGAATTCCCCAGCCCGAACTTAAACTTTGCACTGCCCTGTAAGGTGGGAACTAGGACGGTTAAACATTACCAGGCCTTGGTAAGATGGGCTCACCCCCTATATACACAAGTGGCTCATCAACTATGTCGTCTTCCGCAGCCTCCTCCTCCTCCTCATCCTCGTGCTCCTCCCCTAGGTCTGTAGGAATGTCATCAACCTCCTGCACTTTTTCTCCCATGGAAAGCCGATCGCCAGTCCAGTGTCTCAGCATCTCTAGGTCGTACATGTGACCCATAAACTACTCATCCCAGTAGGCCCTCTATGTTGTTTTCAGGACTGGGCCCGTGTGTATGTTAGGCCACTTAATATTAGTGGTAACATAAGAGGGCCTGAATGACTGGGCAATAATCTACCTCCTTCTCGAGGACATCGACAGCATGACACAATGCAGTAATAAGGCCCCCAAAAGCATACCTGTGTCCCCAATGGGTCTTTGCCTTCTACATCTCTAGTCTGAAGATTGCCCCATAGTTTAGCTGTATGGCCCTAATAATTGCATATGTGAGGCACACTCTATCTCTTGTCATATTAGTGAAGTGTTGCCCTTTTATGAAATCAAGAATCACGATCTTCACCATGACTCTCGCCTCTCTGGATAAGTGAGAAAAAGTAAAAGAGAGGTGATAGCTCAACTCAGCATGTCAGACCCATCCTGCCATGGACCTATGCCCAGAAATAGTGTGTTTGATGTCTTGGTAGGGTGGGTGAAGGCACAACTCATTGTAAGCTCCTGCTAAGGCTTCTTCAGGGGTGCCCAAGATTCAGTAGATCGCCAATGGAGTGAAGTTGATCTCTAATCCACGAACCATCACTATTTGGGACCACGATTCTATGCTCATGTTGGCATAGAATTCCCTCACCCATCTGACATTGCACGGTATAGGTAGTTGGATTAAGGACCCCAAACCCAATTGATTGCAACTGTTTATGATTTGGGGGTACTCATCCCAAAGGGACTTTACATCAATAGGGATATCGGGATAGCACTTTGTCTCATCATGAGACTGGTACAACCTCCAGCCCTCTTTGTTTATAATAGTAGCCCTATATTGAGGTTTCTAACCCCTCCTAGTGTCCTTGGGCACATCGGGAATATCTATTGGCGGTTTCTTTGTGTTAGTGGCTCTGGGCCTTCTTGACAATCTGCCTCGGTGTGCACTTGAAGACATCTTACCTACAAAACAAATGTGCAAAGTTAGTTTTTTTTTCAAAATCTGGGACCCTATACTTAAACTCATGCCCATATGGTGAGGGTACTCAAACTTCCCCAAGTCATGCGGGATACATAGTTTTCGCAACTTTAATACCTCGAGGTGATACATGCACCCCATACTTAAACTACGACAACAATCCACATAAACGCGAAAGATCAAGCCTAAAAGCTTGGGAAGAACATGAGCATGCATATATGAATGGGTATCGATTCACCTCCCCCCCAAAACAGCGTATACAAAGCCCAACATGAAAACTAGCAATTTGTGGTGTAAAACACCCTTGACTTCCCCATCACAAGAACATAAACCCCCAAATACCCTCAATCATCCCCTATTTCGACAGTTACCATAACAACCCCTCATCATAGTGTACGACCTTAACCCCGCACTCGAATATTTGACACTACCCAACATACACACAACCTTTTGAACACAAGGCACGGGGAAGAGCACATAACCCCCAAATTTTCCCTAATTTTGGGTGCAAATTCGACCTAGGGTTTGGGGGGTATTAAAGGGGTAGCCCACGTCTACAACTAGAAAATTTAACACATTACCGCATTCCCTTTGCATCACAGAGTGAATATGGACCTGTACCTAAAGTAATTTATTCGTGGCTTCTGAATCAGTAAGCCTTCGTGTCAGCTCCACAACACGGAGGTAACGCAAAGGGACACTTAAAGAAATTTACATAATTGGGTGCAAAAATAGTGTGCATCCGCAGTTGCTTCGTGACGTGAAGACAAGCAGGCCTATACTTATTAACATTTTCCCCTAGGTGCAGGAATAGTAGGCATCTGTGATGGGTCCATGTCGCGGAACCATCGCATATGCTTACTATTTTGAGCAATAATAAAATTCTAATTTTTAGCTCTGGACCTCAAAAAATTTCCCGAACACTTTGACATGCTTCAAAATGCTAAACACACTATATTAGACCAAGAAAAACAATAGAATTCCCAATGAATCATAGAGAATTGAGGACGGAAAAATTTGCACAAGTGATTGCGTCGGTGGTATTGCGGACCTAGACTTGTGCAAATTTGTCACACTTTTTTGTACGGGACCTAATTTTTTTATTTTTTAGAGAAAGGAGAATAAAACACAACTACATTATCTCTCCATGGGTTGCCTCCCATGCAGAGCCTAAGTTAAAGTCGCGGCACGATGCGTGTTATGCTCATTCATCTTTGGCTAACTCAATGGCCTCCACTGTTTGATTTGCGTCCATATAGTAGTGTTTGACCCATTGACCATTCATTAAAAAGGTTTGGTTCGTGGTCAAATCATTTAGCTCCACTGCACTATGGGGTGTGGTTGCTACCACTACGTATGGTCCACTCTATTTGGACTGCAACTTGCCTAGAAATAGTTTAAGACACAAGTTAAATAGCAATATCTATTGGCCTAGCTTAAAGTTTCGCTTGATTATGTGTTGATCGTGCCACTTCATTGTTTGCTTCTTGTAGAGCTTAGCATTCTCATAAGATTAGAGTTGGAATTCATCCAACTCCTTCAATTGCTCAAGTATCTTCCTCCCAGCAAGCTTAGTATCAAGATTCAACTTCTTAATCGCCCAATATGCCTGATGCTCAAGCACTACGGGCAAGTGGCAGGCCTTACTATACACCGGCCTTTAAGGAAAGGTTCCATTTGGGGTCTTGTAGGCGGTCCAATGTGCCCATAATGCTTCATCCAGGTTTTTTGCCTAATCTTTTCAGTTGGCATTAACGGTCATTTGCAATATCTGCTTCACCTCTCGGTTAGACACCTCCACTTGTCCGTTGGTTTACGGGTGGTTTATTATGGCCATCTTATGCCTTATCCCATACTTTGCAAGCAAGTTTTTCACAGTTTGGTTTAAAAAAGGGTACTGCCATCACTAATAATGGCCCTTGGAGTACCAAAATGTGTGAATATGTTCTTTTGGAGGAACTTGCTTAACACCTTCACATCATTGGTTAGAAGGGCTGCTGCTTCTACCCATTTGGAGAAGTAGTCCACAACTACTAGAATACGGTGGCAACTGAATGATTGTGGGAATTGCCCCATGAAATTAATGCCCCAGACGTCGAAGATCTCCATCTCCAAAATATTATTTAAAGGCATCTCATGCTACCGAGATATAGCACCTGTCTTCTGGAAAGCATCACAGGCCCTGGAGAATTCAATAGCATCTTTAAATAGGGTGGGATAGAAGAAACCAGATTGCAATACCTTGTGCGTGGTCTGTTCATCACCATGATGGCCCCCATATAGAGAGTCATGGCATTTTTCTAGAATCTACTTCATCTCTACCTCTGGGACACATCTCTTTACCATGCGGTCAGCTCCTTGCTTGAATAGGTATGGCTCATCCCAGACATATGCCTTTACATCGTGGGTCAGCCTCTTCTTCTGCTGATAGGTTGCATCAGGTAGGAACACACTACTTACCAAGTAATTTACAATATCTGCATACCATGGTAATTGTTCAACCTCAATGGCTAGTAACTGCTCATCCGAAAACTCTTTTCTAATTTGTAGTTACTCACTTATGTGAGCATCTGTCTCCAAAAGAGATAGATTATCCACAACCTGGTTTTTACTCCCCTTCCAATCTCTGATCTCAATGTCAAACTCTTGGAGAAATAAGATCCATCTGATCAAATGCAGCTTGGCATACTTTTTGTTAAACAAATACTTTACTACCGCATGGTCTATGAACACCACCACTTGGCTCCCCACCAAAAAAGCTATTAATTCATCAAACACATACACTAGTGCCAACATTTCCTTCTCAACAAATGTGTAGTTGCTCTGTGTTGCATCCAAGGTCTTGCTAGCATAGTATATGGAGTAAAAGACTTTATCCCTATGCTGGCCAGTACCGCCCCCACTGCTATATCACTAGCGTCACATATTTGCTCGAACAGGATACCTCAGTCAAGTGCTACCAAGATTAGAGCCTCCACTAACTTTTTCTTCAGTGTTTTGAATGCCAGCAAATAGATTCATCAAAGTGAAATGGTACCTCTTTCTGCAATAGGGAGCACAATGACTTCGTGATCTTTGAGAAGTCTTAATAAACCTGCGGTAGAACCCTGTATGTCCCAAAAAGCTTTGGACTCCCTTAACCGATACTAGTAGTGGCAGCTTGTCATTCACCTCTAACTTTGCTCTGTCTACTTCCAACCCCTTCTTGGAAACTTTGTGGCCTAAGACTATCCCCTTTTTAACTAAAAAGTTACATTTCTCCTAGTTAAGAATGAGGTTAGTCTCCTCGCATCTAGCTAGCACTCTATCCAAATTCTACAAAAAGCTCTCATGAAAGATCACCATCATGCAAGTTTGGAATATGGCTAGTGCATTGCACAACCCAAAGAGCATGCATTTAAAGGAATACATCCCGTATGGGCAAGTGAAAGTTATCTTTTCCTAGTTTTTGGGTGAAACAGTGATCTGGTTGTACCCTGAGTATCCACCTAGGAAGTAGCAGTACTCCTACTAAGCTAGTCTATCCAACATCTGGTCGATAAAATTCATAAGGTAATGATCTTTCCTGGTGGCATCGTTCAATTTCCTATAATCCATGCAGATTTGCCACCCCATCACCATCCTCATTGTAATCAATTCGTTCTTCTCGTTGGTGACAACTGTCATCCCGCCCTTCTTGGGGACACATTGTATAGGGCTTACCCACTTAATGTCTGATATGGGGAAGATGATCCCTGCGTCCAACTACTTTATGACCTCCTTCTTCACCACCTCCTTCATGATTGGGTTTAGCCTCTTTTGTGGTTGAGCAACCAACTTGTGGTCCTCCTCCATGAATATTCTGTGCATGCATAAGCCTAGGCTGATACCATGGATGTCAGACATCTACCAACCTATGGTTGTCTTTCGCTTTTTCAACATCGCAACAACCGCTTCAACTTGGGTTGCAGTCAAAGAAACATATAAGATTACAAGTAATGTATTATTTTCACCAAGAAACTCATACCTTAGATGTGATGGTAGCTGCTTTAGGTCCAACTTATGAGCTTCTTCCACTAAGGGTTAGGAAGGCGGCCCTAACACCCTATTCAAGGGCTCATTCATCTTTTTCAACATACGCACATTGTGAGAGTTCAACACACTTTTAATTTCTTAAGCCTTAGTATCATCCACTAGCCCTTGATTTAGAAACACCCTGGCTAGTAGGTCTTCAATCTCAACCTGGCTCACAGCCACTACAACATTTATTACTGTGATGACTACTAAATCTTCATACGCATATGGTAGTTTCATTGCTTTGCAAACATCAAACACCTCTACTATGTCATGGGCTCGCATAGTGAGCCACCCTGCTGCGACATTAATTAACACCACTCCTATAGCCAAGAATGGGCACCCGAGTATGAATGGTACCTCAGGGTCCAGCTCAAAATCTAGGATGATGAAGTCTATGGGAAGATGAGAGACCTCACTTGGACTAATACATCCTCCATTACTCTATTAGGCCTCGCCACAGATCGATCTGCTAGCTGCAATACAATTGTTGTGGGCTTCAACCTTCTAAGCCCCAATTTAAGAACAAAGACGTGGGCATGAAATTTATGCTAGTCCCTAGATCACACAAGCCCCTAGTATTCAGATGGATCCTAATAGTTACTTGTATAGTGAAGCTTCCTGGATCTTTTAGTTTGCTTGGCAAGTGTGATTTGTTGAGAATCTTGGAGCTGCAGGCCTCTGTCAGTGCCACAGTCTCATACTCCGCCCATTTGTTCTTATTAGCAACGATGTCCTTGACATATTTAGCATATTTTGGGATTCCCTACAAAACATCAATCAAAGGTAAGTTGATCTGTACCTATTTTAGTAGCCCGATAAATTTTTAAAAATAGTCATCCTCCTTCTTCTTTTTGAGCTTTTGTGGGAATAGAGGGGGAGGCTTCGATAATGGGGTGGCCTCGTCAGTAGTTGGGCTGGGATTGCCAGCCTCAGTGTCCTGTGTAGTATTTTTCCCCTCCCCATTCTTTTGCTTGGGAACCAATTCCGTTAAAGGACTCCCACTCCGTGTGCTGATTGTATTCACTTGTTTTGGGTTGGGATCAGTGTTGCCTGGCAAGCCTCTTTAAGGCCTGTAATTTATTAAAGTGGTCAACTATCCCAACTACTTTTCTCAGCAGATCTTATTTGTTCCTTTGGATTTCTTCTTCTTGCCTATATTAACTGGATAAGATCTGTCTCAACACCTCACTATCAGTCATGATGCTCGGATTAGCCTATCTTGTAGGCTGTTGGACTGGCTGATTTTGATGTGCATTTCTACCCTGTGGTCTTTGGTACGGTGGCCCGTGACTCTATTGATTACCACCCTATTAGAAGTTTGGTTGGTTCCTCCCATTCTAGTTATAAGTATTCCTTAATCCTTGATAGCCTCCTCTATTAGCATTTCCTACAAAGTTTACTGCCTCAGGATTAGATCCACAAGATTCAGTTGTATGATCGCCTCCCCTGCATACATCATACCAACCTGATGGCTGTTGTTTTACCATATTCACAGGGGCTTGGTACTGACCTGCTGACAATGGAATCTATTATTTTAGACCCAACGCCAAGTTGTTGAAGTTCGCGGTCATCATGTTCTGCATCACTGACATTTGGGCTTGCAGGCTGGTTATAGCATCAATCTCCAAGACACCAACCTGTTTCTGCACTATTGGTCTGCTGGATCCTCCATTCCATTCTGGGTTGCTCTAAGCAATTCTCTTTAGAAGAGCATATAATTCATCAAACGTCTTCTCCAACGCTTGACCACCTGCAACTGAATCAAGGAGAATCTTGGTATTGGGTTCCAATCCTTCAATGAAGGTGTGGACCAATATATCGTTAGCTTGACAATGGTATGGGCAATTTATCAATAGAGTTTTGAACCTATCCCACTCCTGATATAGATTCTCCCTAACCCTTTGCTTAAAGCTGAGGATCGCACTTCTCAACTTAGCTATCTTGACTGATGAGAAAAATTTGGTGTGAAACTTTCGGGCCAAATCATCCCATCATGCTGTGGAGTTTGGTGGCTTAATTTGTAACCACCTTTAGGCTTCCCCTAATAGCGAAAAGGGGAACAAAGTCATCCTCACGTAATCATGATTCACCCCTATGGGAATTAAAGTATCAGCGATGTCAAGAAAATTCTGAAGATGGACTTGCAGATCTTAGTGAGGGAACCCGATGAACTGCCCAGTACAATGTAGCAACTGGACCATGTTCTGTTTGAGCTCCCACCGACCACCAGGCTCAGGATTGACAAAATAGCTCACGACATTTGTAGTTCTTAGGATTGCCATGTCCCATACTAGCCTCGGTGCTGGTGCTGCATAAGTAGTTGGTGCTACTGGTGTGGGTAGGTTGTTATTTGTCATGTTCTCTACAATAGGATCAACCTCCACCTTATTATCCTCTTGATCCGCCAGCTCAATCAATTCAATTGGTGGTGTTTCAAACAAAACTCTTTCTCTCCTTTTTGATTGATGAAACCAAGAGTCTTGATCTTCCAGTTGAGAACTCAAATCCCTGCACAAAAGCACCACTAAGATCAGATGTAGCGATGGCCACAAAACAAGATAACTTCGATAATTAACCAATTCATTTCAAATCCCTGGCAACAACGCCAAAAACTTGTTGCTCCCCTAGTACATGCAAGTGTACGCGGTCTCACAAGTAATATAGTGGCCCTAATTAAAGAGCCAAGTTGTCGAACCCAAGGGATTTGAATATAATTCATACTTTATCTTGGTTATCACATTTATGGTGCTTTTAGTAAAAAGAGGTGTTGGTTTATGGAAAAATGAATTGTAAAAGAAATAGCTTCTAATGTAAAATAAAATAAGATGACTTTTACCGAAAATATCAATTAAAGAGGCAATTCTAAGGTTGTAACCATTACAACTCTACCTAGTCTTACCAATATCTCTCTACGTCTGGTTTTTTGATTATTAGTCCACGGGGTTTAATGTACCTGAATAGAGTTGCAAGCTTCTGCCAGCCTATCGTTATTGACTACCTAACTACATCGCTGAGTAGGGATAGATAGACCAATAAAAATACATTAAAGCTATCTTTTTATATGTGAACCAAGCAAGGTGTAAGGGTAGTTGTCATAGGTCTCCCTTACACGAATCAACCTAGTTTTCTATTATTGAACAAGCTCCCTATGCTATTATGTTCTATCCATTCCAACATCTTTCGAATACAGAGTGAACAACAAATTTACTCCCTAGTTGGCCAGACTTTGAAGTATAGATATAAATAACATAGGAATAATCAACAGAAACCATTCATACATGTCAAAAGTTAAGGACTACGCATAGTCTATGGCTACAACCCCAGAACATGGAGGCTTAGCCACGCATGGACGTAGAATACATCATGAATGAAGAGGAAAACATCAAAAACCAAAATTTAAAGATTAAACTGACTGAATTCTTGGTAGAAAATAGTTCTCTGTCGCCTCTATAGTGCTTCTTGCGTAAAAATAATCATAAAAAAACCTAAAGTCTAAGATAGCGAAATAATAAAGATCCCATTTTTCAACTTTTCTACGTTGGGTCCTCAGGTGCACGATGCGAACCCCTTGTTTTCCTTTGTTGTCACTTATTTTGCTGACTGGATACTTCTGCATACTTTTGAATAGGTATGCGAAGCGGATCTTGCACCTACTAGGGTTTCGGGCCTTTTTTTGCATTTTACAGCTTCCACAACCTTATACCCAGGTTTGCCAATTGGATTTTTGGTCTTTTGGTTGCTTCTTCTGATCTTCAGCCTCCAAGTTCTGGCTTGTGCTCTTCCATCGAGTCCTAGTTTAACCTGAACTTTCCAATCAACGCAAAATCCTATAGAAACACAACCAACAGGTGCCCTTGGCCTGACATAAGCAAAATAAGAGAAAACGACACGTAAACACCTAGACTCTATTAATTTGTTTTCCAAATTCACTCTATTTATGGGAATTATTGGCTAATTAGCCATATAAATACGCCTAAGATCACTACCCCACACTTAGAGTTTTGTCCGTCCTTGGGCAAACCACCACACATACATGAGACTCCCTACAGTAGTATGTGCAACCAACTACATGAGATCAAAATCTATGAACCATAGAGTCTTTTGCATTTAAAGCTTCCACAACCTTGTACCCAGGTTTGCCATGTGGATTTTTGGTCTTTTGGTTGCTTCTTCTGATCTTCATTCTCCAAGTTCTGAGCTGTGCTCTTCCATCAAGTCCGATTTAACCTAAAACTTTCCAATTAACGCAAAATCCTGTACAAACACAACCAACAGGCGCCCTCGACCCGACATTAGCAAAATAAGAGAAAACGATACACAAACACCTAGACTCTTTTAATTTGTCCTCCGAATTCTCTATTTAAGGCCATTATTAGCTAACTAGGCATATAAATATGCCTAAGATCAGACGCGCAAATATAAGTATCCAACAAGAATCATACAATAACCCCTCAATCAAAACATATATCAAGTTAAGCACTATATCATATGCAGTTAGCCCAAATAAGCTCAAGAACAAAGATGAAATAATTGTATTAGCAACAAAACAGTGCAAGGATAATGATCTCACTATAACAAAATCTTACAAATCGTACATAAATGCAAAATAGAGACTGGAATATATACACTCGCGCTTACAAAGGATACCCAATCAATAAATAAGTACATACCATATGTTTGCCCTTATTTTCACCACCTTGACCCTCGAATGATCATTTTTGGATCACTTTAAGACTTCTATGACTTGTAATGTAGGATCGGGCTAGGGTGACGTACATTTAGGATTAAAGCGACTAATTTACCCCTCCAAAACACTGCTTTGGCTTAGCCCTCTACTTTCAGCCCCCAAACTCTTATTGCCCCTATTTTTCCAACTTTCTTTACGTTTGGGAGTAATTTCCAATTCCATTCACACTTTTTATTTCCTATCTTTTTTGCTCCCTTGTTTTACTCACGGTCACACCCCTAACATTTCTTCTCCTCTCATCACTTGACTCTTTTTCCACTCTTAACTTTTCTATTTTTCCTATAGTATCCACCCTCAACTTAGGCTTTTATCTAGGGTTGAGGTACACAATGTATTTTGAAAAGAACCAAGGTCAGCATAAGCCACCCTCAACTTAGGCATTTAGCCTGGGTTGAGGTACTCAATGTCCTTAGAAAGACCAGGGCCAAAGTAACAATTTGCAGATATATAAGGAAGGTGAGTTGAGTGATTATAAAGAAAAGGTCTATTTTCGGTTGAAAGGGGATAATCTCATTTGGTTGGTCATTTTAGGCTAAGTGGATTCACAACAAAAATAGCTTAAGATCCAATCCTAATTCAATCATTAAATTGTTTAGTGAGACTAACCAGGCAGGTTCTAGCTTACAAATGCATCAATCGTTTTAGAAAAATGAGCTCACACACATGAAACATATCCTACCCTATTTAGTATTAACCAACACAATCATGCTTCAACAATTTTAAATTGGGCCATTTTTTTCATGAAAATTATGGGTTACTATGGACTCCTATAAACACTTATATTTACATAAACAAACAACCTAAACATGTCCGTTCTACTAGATAATACAACTTTAGAGAAAAGAATATGGCAAGAAAAATGCCAAAGGGTTCAAGATACCCCACTACCCACCAAAATTTATGCATTGTCCCCAATGCATGTCAAACCAATGTATAAAACAAGGGAAGTGATCATACCTATGATGCCTTGGGCATCAGTAGTAGTGTAGTAGTGTACCTGATTACTCAGACTTCATCAGGTATCCACATGTACCGCCTTCCACTTTTTCCTCCACTTTGAACTTATGAGCTACACCCCTAGCTTCTTTTCCAATTTTCAACTATGCTCCAGGGGTGGTGGTATAAAATAAAGCGACCAAATAATAGAGATCGTACTCTGTAATTTTTGGCCTTTAAATGAGGGATGTGATTTTTCGACTTTTATCCAACAAATTTAAGAATATAGACATATTGCCCCTCCTCATATTCTTCCGCATGTTCAAATAGTTTGATTAATATCTCATTATCGAAGCATAGGGTAGAAAAATGATTGGAAGGATATCCAATACGTCCTCACTCATGAATTCTATTATTATTACTATTCACACCCTCATCTTTACACGAACTAGAGTTTGTAAAAGTATTTTCCACTCCTTCACATAAATCTAGTGTACTCTTCTTAACAGGGACAACATAGATGACAATATGATCAAGTAGTTGGCCCTCCAGTTTCAGCTCTTCAAGTTGGCTCACAAGCATCTTTTCTTCCTCAAACAATTTGTGACTAATTTGTTTGGAGTTAAAAGCATCAATCTTCGCACTCAATGAGACATCTAAGTCATCAATATCTGAGCCAAATATCTCAACCTCATCAATTAGATCAATTTTTGCTTTTAGAAAGTGTATCATCGAAGATTTTGTAGTGTCATGCAAACCTCTCAATAGATCCATAATTCCCTCCAAGAATCAATGCTAGTACAAGGCTTATTTGAGAGAGCACACCTATCACCTCGCACTACTTTGGATGTCATATTAGTTTTTCACTAACCTGTGCTCTGTAGCAACCAAAACAAACACAAAACAAACAGTAAAACTAGAAAAATAGAACTACAACCCAAGTAGATATTTTAAAGTCGTATTCCCCAGCAACATCTCCATTTTTGATAACATCTAAACATACTCCTTTTACATAATTTGGATGATCATTAGTAGTCTCTTTACCCAACTTAGAGTCTGGGTCGATCCTACAGGGAATAGGTTGAAACAACTCTACTAGTTATCCTATTTTAGCCATTGGTTCTATTTCCCGAAAACAAACAACTACAGAAAAGTAAAAATGGGTGTTTCTGATCTAAGATTCTAACTGTGACTACGAGGGCAAACTAAACTAGAGCTTAGATAGATTGATTATGACTAGGGTTGCGGTCCCAATGACACTTAGCTAGTGAGCAATTAACATCGGGTCTATTTCTCGTTATATTGCATGCAAAATCTAGCGAGTAGGATAACCTCTAGTTCACCTCCTGGTCCTTCCTAGAAGTATGTCATTTATCTCCTCCCGATCTCAGAAAGTTTTCAAACTAACCCTCGCTTTGAATTTCAGAAAACTATCACCTCCCAGTCTCAAGTTCTTTAGATACAAGCTAACCCTCAAGCCTAAGTATATCATCCCCTCCCGAGCTCAAGTGACTCAAACTTAGGTTGATTGCTTCTATCTATCATCATAATTTCCTTTTCCTAATCATTAATTTCCTCCCAGACAACTAACAATACGGGCAAGTTCTCAATGAATGCACTCATCAAGAAAGACTTTTAAACAAAGGAAGTTACAATACATGCAATACAAGTCCCAATAAAGCCCTACCTTTGCCTATTTTGTTATAACATCATGGGTCCTACAACCGTAGTTGCGGGTTTAGATTATCGAACTTGCAAGAATTGAAACATAAATCGTAATAAAATTCATATTTTAAATTACTTACTAGGACGAAGAAATCAAATCTTGGTTCACACGATGGAACGAAAAGCAAAACAAGATTTAAAAATTAAACTCCAAACGATAGTCAAAAACTCACAACTAAAGTGTTGTTCTTCAATGCTAC